>JAYJMJ010285668.1:0-11212 GCA_036873875.1 Laminaria ephemera
TCATTGTTAACTGGAACAGTATCTTCGTGCACAACTGGCGCAGGAGGAGCTGTCGGCGTAACTGTCGGCGGTACTGGAACAACTGTCGGTAGTATCTGTCTATCCCTTGAACCTTCTTCATGACGCTCTTGGTTTGCTGCTTGTGCTTTTGCTTTGTCCAACGCAAATCTACGCTTGAGTAATTCTTTTTGGGCTTTGGGTAAATTTGCAAAGCGGCGATAGTTATCCCTTAACTTATTTTTCTGTTGGGGCGTCAATGCTTGGAATGCATGAAACTCTTTGCGAAGTTTATTTTTCTCATTGCTACTTAATGCATTCCATTTCTTAAACCGTTGCTTAGATTTAGCTTTTTGCTTTCCATCCATCGCTTTCCACTGTGCCAATCCTCTCACAATAGACAAACGTTTCTTTTCCGGAAGTTTATTCCAGGAAGGTGCTAGCTTTTTGAGGGCCGATCGCTGCGTTGAATTTAACTGCTCCCAAGTGGGTGCCTTATCAGCCGCCGAAACGGTGAATAAAGCCGATAATAAATAGCAAAGCAAGATATTTAATATTAGGAGTTTAGTTTTCATCACTACCTCCTGCCCAATATGAGTTAGCGTTATCTTCGATGCCTAAAAGGCCATCGATATCCACACCGAGAGACTCCAAGCCAGCGGTATCCCCTAGAAATTCGAGTAGCTCGATATCAATTTCGATAACGTCCGCCGTCACATCCTCATTTGCATAAGCCAAGGACGATGAACTGAGTAACATTAGCATTAAAAGTAACCTGCTAGCCTTTGGTAAGACCATTATCTACTTGCTCCATCCAGAGTAAGAACTCCAAGTTCTGATAAAATTCCAAATCATCTGCTGATTTAATAATTGTTAAATCTTCCATCGCCATATTTTCAGCAGTATGTATAAGTGGAATATCATTATCAGGTTTTTGCCAGAGGTCAAAAGCAATGACTATAGCAAATACACTGGCTAAAGTCGGCACCCCCCAAAGAAAAAACAGTGGCAACCGAGACTTACTAGCCGGCTGATCCAACGCTAAACGGCGTGCAGCTCTCAGTTGAGCAGCAATAGAATCGTCCAGCGGTTGACGCAATTGTTCAGCAACCACAGACACCCATGGCTCATCGCTGATTAATTGGTCATCATTTTTATCAAAACGGTTCATAATATTCATCCAGAACCTCCTTTAATGCACTCAACGCACGTGACAAATGTGTTTTCACACTGCCGGCCGAGCACCCCATTATCTTTGCAGTTTCATTAGTGTCAAACCCTTCAACCATGCGCAGCATAAATGCTTGCTGTTGGCGAAGGGGTAGACCATGCACCGCTTTTTCAATCGATGTCATCGTCTCACTATCTTCTAACGATTGTCCGGGCTGTAGACCTGTATCACCTTCTACCCGTTCAAAAGCATCTGTCGTATCACCATCATCATCGACTTTATCAAACCAGCCAAACAGCCTACGTTTTCTAGTATTTTTTCTATGGCTATCGGTCATGCGATTGTGCAGTATCGAGAAAAACAAGGTCCGCCATTCTGATTCAGGCCTGTCACGATACTTTGTAACCAAGCTAATCATAGCGTCCTGCACAATATCCAACGCTTCATCGTGATCCGATAAAGCGATAAACGCAATGCGGTAGGCTTGCTGCTCGACGCTGGCTAGAAACTCATCCATTGAAAGACCTAATGATCCACAACTGATGTTTTTCTGCACCAATGTATACCGTAAACGTTATGCAACGTTTCTGGTTGACACAGCAGCAATAATTGTTGATTAACTACGATAGAAGGCACCATTATAGACTCAAGACTTTCAACTGAGTGAAAGTGCATAGGGTTTGATTTTATTAAAATATTGGTGAGCCTCATCAGCCAAGGCGCGTAAAGGCTCCGGTATGATGGGGGAAGTAGTGTTCGCTGCGCCAAAACCGGTGCTCTTCCAAACCGATTCATACCAATGTTTTGCCCAGATACCATCATAGGGTTTAGGCCCAGCTGGCCAGTTCAGCATAAGCGGATCAAACGCCAAGCCCAATGCGCTACAAAGCTTTCTTAACATCATCTCTGGATTAGTGAGTATGTCGGCGCTATCAATCACTACTGGCGTCTCGCCTGTTAACTCACAAACACGCTCAAAAATTTCAAACTGCTCAGAGACACCAATATCGGTGAGATTAGGGTTTTCTCGTTTGATGTTATAGCTGGCAATGACGCGCAATGGATCTCGAATTAAGAAAACATTCGTCACTTTGCCCATCCAATCCCGATCAAATGGTGGAATCATGTGCTGCGTCATGTGCTTCTGATAGAACACCTGTTTACCATCAGGGACTGAGCCGATGCAAAAGTCAGAGACCGCATTATCATCAACCTCTCCGTCATCAATAATCGCTTGATACATAGGATGCCTCAGTCCGGTCGCGTGTAGATAGGCCGCATAAAAAGGCTCATCAACCACAGCACAATCGCTACGCTGAGCAAAACTCACCATCATCGCAGTCGATAAGTTACGGGGGCCGGACCACATTGCAATATTCAAACTTTCGCCTCTGACTGTTTGTCTAACACTTCTATATAATGTTGTATCGCTTCAAGTCATCAAACAGCGATTCAGGCAAACTGTATAATTCTGCATGCCACCCTAACTCACGCGCCGCTTTAACATTGGCAGGACTATCATCAAAAAACAAAATATTGCTGGGTTCAAGCATGAAAGTCTTCTCATGTAGTAGATAGATAGCAGGATTAGGTTTAATTAATTTTACTTTGCCTGATACGGTCACGCCTCTTGGCAATGCTAAAAACTCATGGCTTGCACAGGCTTCGATGTAGGTATCTTGGTGCCAATTGGTGAGCATGGTGACATCCCAACCTGCCTCAATAAGTTGTTGAAATAATTCAATGCTGCCTTCGATACGATGAGACAGCATCTGCATCCAGTCACGTCGATAAGCTCGTATCAGGTCTTCATAGCCTGGGTATTCTTTGATAAGCAAGGCTTCAGCATCAGACCATTCACGGCCTCGATCCTGCTCCCGATTCCAAGCGGGACTACACACTTCGGTTAAAAACCACTGCCGCTCCTCAGTATCAGGAATGAGTTTTAGGTAAGGAATCTCTGGATCCCAATGCAGCAACACTTGACCTATATCAAACACAATATGCTTGATTTCGCTCATATCATTCTCCTCATACGACATAATTCAGCTAATTTGTAGACAAAATGAACAATACATGAATCATAGCAAACATTTATTTTTTATGAGACCCGCGTTTTCACTAAAGGCAAGTTAAATTTGCATCAATAACTGGCGATCACGCCAAATTAAGTGTATACAATCAGCCAATTGTGGAAATCACAATCGTTAAGAGAGAGAGGGCTAAAATGGAAAGTCAGGTAATGAAGACACACACGCAATACAACCATCACGCTAGGCAATTACAAAAAGCGAATGAGGCAATTACCCAAACTAACAAATATTTACTGCCTGATAGCCCACATTACCTGCCAAATTACATTGCCAATCTTGAGGCCCTGCTTGAAGCCGAAAACCCTCAACCTGACCTCGAAAAGAAGATTGCCACGGCCAAAACTAATTTCACCAATTACAGCAAGCGCGCAGATGACGCACTTAAAGTGATTGCCGAGCACCCCGCACTACTTGCCCAACTTGAGGCAAGCAATGACATATACCTGACTCCCCCTGAAAAACAGGATGAGTGCCTTTATGTGATGGATGAGGAAACCTGCAAATCTAGCGTCATTAATTGGCAGGGCATGATTGATAATCTTGGGCAGGATATCCAAATAGCTGAGCCAGAGTCCTTTATCTTCAAAGGCAAGCAGGATATCGAGCTGACTGGAGAACACCAGACCGACGCACTACGTGTCTGGCAGCATAATGTGACGATCGAAGATCTCAAAATCATCGATAACCGCCGCTATACCGATGCACATCGGGATGCAATACAACTCATTCCGCCACCCATTTTCGACATGGTCGACGGCGTTTACGTGCGGCTTGCCGATCAAATGGCGGGAGCGATATTAGAAAACACCTCCATCTCTGGTTGTGAAATCAGCGCACCGTTTGGTCCGTTGCAAGGCATCTTTTCCAGTGATGGATTACAACGTAATCTATGTATCCAAAACAATGATATTGGCATCTGCGGTGCACATGCTATCTCTATTGCAGGATTACTCGATGGTGGTGTTATTTCTGGTAATACCCTACGCCAAGTACCTAATGGTCCACGTCCAGCCATCAGACTTTACCCAGCCCGTATTGGCGGCAATATGGCCGATGACGGCGTTGTTAGCATTGTTTCATTTGCTAAGGCCGAAGCACGTAAACCGATGGGATACGGCGCAGTTGAATCACACGATAACATCCTGATTGACCAACAAGGCAATAAGCACCCAATAGCTATCGAGGATGCACGAACTCTGATCCCTTTTTCAATGCTAAAGCTTGCAATAGGTCTTGAGGATTTTGACTATCACCGTTATCTAGCTGATTACAGCTCACTGACTTTAGGCCAGTACAAACAACATGACCCGTTTGGTGCAAGCCAGATGAAGCAATGGCTAACACTACGTAAACAGGAGTTTACTCAGGGGCGTGAAGCTGACAACCCACTTGGCCAAGTCAGTGATGAACAGAAAAAAATCGGCGCACGCTTCCTAATTCCCGCGCTGGAGGCTTTAGAAGATTGCTCAGTAGACGATTGTCGGCTGGTCGATTTAGAATTTACCGCCATTCGTAGTTTTGCGATGAAGCGGCTGGCTATTATGAATGGAACAGTAGCTCCATTGATCGACATCGCGATATTCAATACACGGCGCGACATGATGCTGAAGTTCTTGCTAGAACCGGCACAGTTAAACAACAGGGTTAAAGTTGCCTACGTCGATGCAACTGTGATGTGTGTCGATATCAACAGAGCGGTACCGTTACTTCCCTACACCTTATTCTTCAGTTCAGAGCACATCTATAACGGCGCGACGGATAAAAATGGCGTGATTGCTTATGAGAATCTGCCCGTCGGCTCTTATATCCTTACGATCAACAATCCTAAATTTAGCATTATTGCGAGTGATGGCACGACAGGCCAGGCTTATTCTGATGTCACAGTAGATCCATCGCTGATGAATTTTGCTAGTAGCATCCTCAAAGATCTCGCTAACAAAGTGCCCGTGGTTGGCGCATGGCTGGAACATGATGCAGCAAACGAGACTAATGGCACTCAGAGAATCGCAGAACACTTAGGCAGGGTTGGGGCTTCTGCCAATGCAGAGTTCACCGACGAACTAAGACAGCAGTGCATGGCCATTTTGGGAATCGGTTCGAGTCACCGTGAGGCGTCCAGAACCAACAGCACCGTTAATGTCAGCTGCCCGAAGCCCATTCAGAACAAAGGTTGCCTATTTGCGGTTGTGAATATCATTCTAAGCTTGATCAAGAAAAAATAATCCACCTGCGTAACAACACAGAAACGGGGCTAACATTGCCCCGCTTCGATAATAGCGCTATCCGTAAGATTCTTGATCAGTACGGTTTGTCACCAATAAAGTTGCCCGGTGGATTGTAGTTACAAACCCACACCTGCGACTTGTCAGAACATGATTGATAGCCACAGCCGACCGTTGTTGTGTCTTCCCACATAATTTGCGTGTAGTTGCTGCATTCTTTACCCGGTAGACAACTGTTCTCGACATAGTTGTAATGAGCGACTTCGCCAGCCCAAGATTTCACAACACTTTCGATGGTTGCTTTTTGCAATTTACGCGTGCCGTCAGACCATACATTGGCATCACCCCACCAAAGGTTTTCACCGTACTCTTGCTTCATTGGGCCGCTAGTTGGGCGATGGTTTAATTGGCAATTATTCACTTTAGCCAAATGATCCGCCCACTCTTGCGCATGGCTTGCCAAGGTATCTGACCAAACCAATCCCGCTAATTTTTTCGTTGCTCTCACTGTATTATGCGACTCCACGGTCGCTGCAAAACGCTCTTTTGCGGTGATCGTTTTCTCTGGCTGTTTCGCCTCAAGTTTAGGCACCGGCTCTTCATCTTTTTTGACTTGCTGCCCAAAAATCCCTCCACGTCGGTTACCTGCTATTTGCTGTGCACCCAGCACACCAGTTCTAGGCGCACTTTGTTCACCCGCAACCCCTTGCTGACCGACAACACCTTGCCTGCCTAGACACCCAGACAGCAACAAGCTTGTGGCCACAGCCACCCCCAAAATCGAACTGTAATTAGCCATTCCTGATATCCTTATCGTCCATTATTTTACCTCAGTATTGTTGCAATTCTGATAGTAGACTCATAGTTATCGACTCTAGTTCAAAAGTCAAACAAACAGAGAGACTCACCGTGCCAAGTGCTAGACTATTTGCCTTAGCCATTAATCATCAAACAGCCACATTAGAAATAAGGGGGGTACTGGATGAAATTACTTTATAGGCAAGCAACGGAAGCTGACATTCCTGTGCTGATCAACATGCTATCGGATGACTCCTTAGGCAAGCTGCGTGAAGACGCATCAGTCCCGGTGAACTCATGCTATCTGGATGCAATGCAGCATATTCAGAATGATCCCAATAATGAACTTACGGTGGTCGAATCTGATGATGAAATCGTGGGGATGTTACAGCTAACCTTTATCCCTTACTTAACGTATAAAGGCTCTTGGCGCTGCTTGATTGAAGGCGTCAGAATAAAAAAAGAGCATCGGGGAGAAGGCCTGGGCACGCAGTTCTTTGAATGGGCTATTGAACGAGCTAAAAACAGGAAATGCCATATCGTGCAGCTTACCTCTGATAAGCAACGTACCGATGCCATCCGCTTCTATGAAAACCTAGGGTTTAAAGCTAGCCACGAAGGCTTCAAACTTAAACTCGGTAGTGACTAGCTCTTTAAAGCCGTAGCAAAGGCTGATTATTTAATTCACTCACTCAGCGTACCGCTGAAAAGATTCGCCAAATCAAACAATCAGCCTCTGCCACTCGTTTCTTATGTTTCGCTATTGCTGGCTTTGTAAGAAGTTGAGGATTCTTTCTTCTGACCACATTACATTTCCCTTCGAACGCTGGTAAAAACCAACGTGACCGCCGTGCTCAGGCACTTCTAGATCAATGTAAGGATTCTGCTCTGCTTCTTCATAGGGATAGCATTCTTTTGATAAAAAGGGATCATTAGCTGCGTTGACTATCAACGTTGGTATCTGGATATCTTTCAAAAAATACTTGGAGCTGCACTGCTCATAGTAGTCGTCGGCGTCTTTGAAACCGTGAAGCGGTGCGGTAAAGAAGTCATCGAATGAAGGTAAATCTTTCAGCTTTTTTACGACGGAGGTGTCAAAACCATGCTCTTTGAACATTGCTTCTTTGTCATAGACTTTTTGTCGAAGCGTACCAACAAAATTTTTGGTGTAGACTTTATTAAACCCCGTTGCCAACTCGTGACTTGCCGTTTTTAAATAACACGGCGTTGAAAAAGCGCACACTGCTTTGATTTTCTTGCTTAAAGCCCGTGATTCTTCACCAGCATACTTAAGCGTCAGGTTGCCACCTAAGCTAAAGCCCACGAGATAAATGGTTTCATAGTGTGTGGACTCAAGCACATGATCCACAACGGTGGCTAAGTCATAACTTGCACCGGAGTGGTAATACTTAATCGTACGGTTTAGCTCACCTGAACAGCCGCGATAATTCCAAGCCAGAATATCAAAGTCGTGCTGTTTCAAATGACTGGCTATACCCTGCACATATTTCGCGTGAGAACTTGACTCTAATCCATGGGAGACGATAACTAAGTGCCGGTTATCATTTTTCACCCAATCAAGATCCAGAAAATCATTGTCCGGCGTATCGATGCGTTCACGCTCGTAGGCTTGTGTTTTCGTCGGTCGAAATAGATAGGGTATTAATGTCTCGAGGTGACCATTACCTAAATTACTCGGTACATTATTCATTGGATTTATTGATTGTTCCCTTGCTCTAAAACTTATCATTGGCTTACCTCAGAACTTGAGTGTTCGGCTAATTCTTTAATTTTACGCGAAAGATTTTTTCTGGCCTGCGCCTCATAGAGATCACGCATTGCTTCTGTTTGATAAATCGTCTCGCGGCTTAAAAACGATGACAACACTTGAGCCCGTCCCACGCAATATTGGACAGTAGGAACCCACTGAAATTCCTTACGAATGGCAGCATCATAAGCTTCAAAGGCTTCCGTGCTTGCACCTAAAACCCCTAGATCGATATCCACCATCAAGGCTGAATCTGTCGTCTCTGACTGGTGCGTTTTGGTCGCAATGATCATCTCAATAATACGATCTACCGCCTGAGGGTCGGCTGAGGCTTCAGTAAGATAGCGCCTTGCCCATTGTGCACTTTGTTCTTCGTTATCTGCCTTTGTTGAGTCATAAATGGCATCGTGAAACCAAATAGCGATTTCAATCTCGGCGGGATGCTGAGCCTGATTTCTATAGATAGAGAAATGCTTGAGGCACTCAGAAACGTGCTGCGCAGTATGATAATAACGTGTGTCTTCACCATAGGCTGTTGCAAGCTCAGAGAAAATGTCTCCCGCAGAGCTAACCCCTAATACGGCCAAACTGGCATGCAGGTTTTGCTTGTCGAACATATAAAGCCACTTTTTATAAATAATTATAAAGAAGCGTCTATTATTGCCTATTTCCCTTGCTTATTTCTATTGCCTATTTTGAATTAATTGTTCGAACTTATATCGTCGAAATTTTGGGGCAATCACTTTGGCTGACTCATACGCAAAAAATAGCAGAGTCATCGAGATAACAAATAAGAAAAACCAAGGTAGTGATTCAACGCTCAGCAACACCGCAAGCTGTTCACGCATCGCCAGCTCTTTGCCTGCAAAATAGGCCTGATATTTGCTGAAAAAAGAAATACCAAACAGCGCAACTCCGGCACACAGAGCCGCTAGTGCAACGCCTAAATGTTTAACCAAGCCATCGTAATTACTGTTGCGTGAGGCTTCTTGAAACGCCTGTTTATGAATTTTGACGGCACGATCATTATTTAGCGGCGAATCACATAGCGGTGGCGTTAGGTTTCCGCTCAAACCACCTGCTAGCACCTCAAATGTCATGTGGTCATTTGGCCTCATCGAGTCGAATTCAATATCGATTTCTTCAGCCGTCATTGTGTATTGGGGTTTAACGTTAGGACTATCAAATCCCGGAGTGTGGGACACGATGCCCAAGTTTTCAAAACTCAGTTTTAAACCGGATTTAAAATCCCCGTGGCGAATCTCTTTGCTGCCACTGTTAAACACCGTCACGTCATAGCGAATTAAATGGGATACCGGCTGACCTAGGTACAGCATTTCAACGCCTTGGCCACTTTTAGCTTCTAAGACATGATTATCGTAGATAACCGTCATTTCCCGTGACGATCGGTTCTTCAGGTACATGAATAGCCCGAAGATAAATCCTGCAATACCAATGACTAGTGAAAATAATTCCAAACTTAGGTACCTACTGACACTGATGATGAAGCAACCCAAAGACCGATTTGATTTAGGCGAGGAATTGCTAAGCGGTTGTCATTAATATGCTTTAGGGGATTGCATACCTGAACGACAACTGAACGTGCGATCTATAGTAAAAGGCTAGTCATACACTGGCAAGCTGTAATTAGTATGATTTTTACTCATTTCTCCTGTAGATGAGTGCTTTCTTGAAGCTAAGACGTGGTTTGGGTGTATCCTCAATAGATCCATCCACCAGAAACAAGCAGACTAAGATCAGGAACACATCATGTTAAAATGGGACGACATCGTAGCGTTTGCCAAAAACGGCAACCCAACACCACGTAATAAGATCACTAAAACAGAAGCGGAATGGCAAGAACAGCTCAGCGAAGAAGCCTACATAGTGGCACGCAAAGCCGGTACAGAACGCCCGTTTAGTTCTGACATGTGTAGCCTTTTTGAGCCGAGTTTATATGGCTGTATTTGCTGCAACACCACCCTGTTTGACGCCCGTGAAAAGTTTGAATCTGGCACTGGCTGGCCTTCATTCACACAACCTGTTGATGAAAATGACGTGTCGTATCATGCAGATAGCAGTCTGGCGAGCATGCGCATCGAAGCGAAATGTAACAACTGCGATGCCCATCTTGGACATGTATTCCCTGATGGACCGGAACCTAGCGGTCTACGTTACTGCATGAATGCAGTGGCCTTGCAGAAGATTGAGTCGTCGTAAATTAAGCCAGTAAGTATTGGTACGGCAGGATTTGAACCTGCGACACTCCACAAAGTGGATGCCTGCCACATCAGCTACGTACCAACGATTACCAAACTCCAGACATAAAAAAAGCCGCAACAAGTGCGGCTTTTATCTAATATCTGGTTTGATTAGACTACACGCACGAAATTACCTCTGGCTCCGAGCCTTGGTAACTTATATTCCAATGTCTTAATAGTGTAATCATGCGGCGGATGGTAGCCGCCTTTCAGAACAGATGTCAATGTTAAATACCAACTGCTCAATTTTTAGCGCATAATCACGCCGCTATTTCATTTAAGCTCAGACCGGAGGAACGGCTTAATCGCCGACTAAACAATGCGAAATTTTGCCCTTGAAGCGTACTTCTCAAAATGGGAATTCAGCGCCAAATACCACATGACCGCGTCTGATGCGCAAAGCCTCACCGTCAATGAATTATTAGATCTCGCTGGCATGCCACGTGACAGCTTAAATGACCTGTGGCTAGGTTACACCGAGACCTACGGTGCACCTGATTTGCGTGAGGCCATCGATGTTCTGCGCGATTGGAATTTTCAAACCTCTGTCGAGTCGGTGGCCATGTCTCTTGCGCATTTTTACGGTATGGAAATTCTGCAAAATGCCAAACGACCACAGGAGCGGATGAGCCGTATGGAGCTACTGACGTATATGTCTGAAGATGGGGCTGATGCCGAACAACTAGCGCATTTCGCGGCAACGCTGGTTGGAATGAGGGCTGATTACGGCGATTGGAATACGCCATGGGGCGAGATTAACCGCTTCCAGCGCCTGACGGGCGATATCGATCAACCGCATGACGATGCGCAACCGAGTTCCGCTGTCGGCATGGCGTCAGGCCGCTCCGGCGGGAATCACCTGCAAGATTTCGTCGATCAGTTCGCCCGCAGTGGCTCCACGG
>JAYJMJ010285677.1:0-11210 GCA_036873875.1 Laminaria ephemera
CAGCTGGACATCGTGTTGTACGAGCATGCCATGGACGTCTTCCTCCAGCAGGTACAGGCGTACGGTATCGAGTAGCCGCATTGTTGTCGTAGCTGGGGGGGCCGCCCGGCGGAAAGGGGTCCATGCCATGATAGATGGGGGTGGTAGAGTTAGGCCAAATGTTCCATTTCGGACGCGGCTCCACCAATGTAGAACCACCGAACATGAGTTCGTGTGGGCGGTATACCTATCTCCTCAGGTTTGGAACCTTAGCGACGTTACGTACCACGTCATCCAAGGCACCCAAAAAAATTTATTTCCACGGCTTTTTTGGTTGTCCACACAAGCGTTCCCCGCCATTGGGGCGAGCATGGCCCATGCGTTGGTGGTGCTACTCCGACGCCGTGCTACCATGATCGGGGTGTATCACGCCTGCTACGGCAGAGGTACACCACTTGCTTTGTTCTGAGGAGGCTCCTTCCTCACATGAGGAGCTCTATACTTCACACACAAAAATATTTTCGAGAAAAATGAAAGTGCAACCCTATGAACAATGTCTTGGCTTAGGTATACAAAAAAATCATATTTTGCAAAACAAGCATGACTTTTCCGACGGTTTTGCGTAAAGGAGTCCCGTCGTTCAGAAACCATTTTTAGCCCAAACGTGCTACCCCTATCGTCGTCCAGTATGGCCAAACTCATTTTGAATGATGGCCTTCCTCAACCGAGGAACTACGTGATATGGTTTGGAACGCATGTTGTGCTTTGCAATGTGTTTCGATTTATATCTAGGCCATGGTGATGTTCATTGGGCTAAGTGCACACGTTTTCCACAAATCAGTTCGTGGGTGAGGTATAGAGCTCATCGAGCGAGGAGCGTCAGAATCAAACAGGTACACCTCTACCGAAGCATGCGTCCTCTGGCTCAATCGGATACAACCTTGATCTTGGAGACAAGTGCTGACTATGACGCATACAGGGGTAGCACTTGCAAAAACATTTTTTGAATGACGGCACTCCTTGACCCAATGTGTTTCGACCTTCATGCATATTTGGCAAAATATTTGTTTGTATACCTACTGTAGACCATACAGGAACTGGGCCGCGCTTGTTTCCACGTTCGATATTCTCGAAACCAGTTTGTGGGTGAGGTGCAGGGAAATGAGCTGCCTTTTTCCACGTTCGTTGTTCTCGAAACCAGTTTAAGGGTGAGGTATGGAGCTCCGACAAGTGAGAAGCGTCAGAATCAAGTTGGTGCACCTCTGCCGTAGCGTGTGTTCTAGTGGTGACACCTCGATTCGTTATGAACGTATATTGTGTGGTGTGCTCGAGCTGCTACTGTAGTAGGTGTATCCCCTTTGGGGAAGTCCCTCAGAGAGTAAACCCAGATGTCGGAATATAGTGACAACTACACCCTCAGTGACACGAAGCAGCTCGGGGCTGCAGGGGTAGAGTGTTCGTCCGAACAGACGCGTCTTGCGATAGAGATTTGTTTCAATTTTTTTTTGCCTGAAACGTTTTGTGAATGACGGGGCTCCTTAACCCAAAAATCGTCGGAATTTGTATTTTTCTTTCAGTACTTTTGATGTACACCTAGGCCATGGGATTGTCCATATGGGTAGCACTTTGATTTCCCCCCAGAACAGTGGTTTTGGGAGAGGCATAGAGCTCCTCAGGTAAGGAGCCTCAGAAAACAAAGGGTGCACCTTTACCGTGGTATGTGTCAACAGCGACGTAAAGGGACGAACGGCGCGGGGAAGGCTTGGTGATTGTCGTACCGATGACAAGTGCTATCTACAGTAGGGATAGCTCCCCAACTGAGCGTTTCAATAGTTATCGTCGTAGTACTCGATTATCCCTGGGCCATGCGATTGGTCATCATATTGTGTTTCCGAATATTCTCATAGTCAGAGCGTGGATGGGGCAAGAGCTCCTCAAGGGAGGAGTTTCAGTAGATGTAGATGCGCCCCCATCGTAGCATGCATCTGCTGCGTGCTCTTTCTAGTCGCTTGATAATAGCATGCTTATCGGATTTTATGTACCTGTGCACGGGTCCAAAACGGCCCTTAAACTTGTGGGGTTCTACCGGCGATCACCTGCGTGGAAGCTTACGAGACGATATACCCCAATGGCGCATGATTGTATCGGTCGTGGATATACATATATATATATATATGTACGTAGATCATCTTGAGACATGTTGATGACCAGCTCCTGCTTCCATCAGCACCGGCTTCCTTTTGGCCGCGGCTGTTAACAGGAGAGATTCTTGCTGGCCTGTATATTTGTGGCTGAGGGTGTCACTATCACGGCCTGCTTGCTTCAAGCCTTGACGCGTGCTACGATAGACGTGGCACTTTTGGCCGAATCGTTCTCTGAATGGCGGGGATCCTTAACCCCAAATCGTCGGAACTTCAATACAAAATTGCATTCTATTTTTTGTATACCTAGGCCATGGAACTGTTCATCGGGTAGCACTTTTAGTTTCCTCCAAAAAAAAACGGTTTTTGGGATAGGCATAGAGCTCCTCAAGTGAGGAGCCTCAGAAAAAAAAGGCTGCACCTCTACCGTACTATTAGTAGCATGCGTTTCTTGATCGTAATTTTGTCGTTATTGTGTGCCCCTTGCCATTGACGCGTGGAGATAGCTACGGTAGGGAGATCACTTTAGTGAGACAGCGTGCTACGGTAGGCATAGCAGTTTTTCGCAACCATATTTTTCTGAATGACGGGGCTCCTTAACCCGAAATCGTCGGAATTTCGGGGGGGGTGTTTGGCAGTAGGAACATTTTTGTTGTTACCTAGGCGATGGGTTTGGTCGTCGGATTTCAACTTTCTGTTTACTCAAAACATGTTTTTGGGTGAGATATAGAGCTCCTCAAGTGGGGAGTCTCAGGAAAAACAAAAGGTGCGCTTTGACCGTAGCATGTGTCAGACCTCATTGTTCAACGGCTCAAAGCCACGCGCGCGACTGGCCACGTTGCTACCTTCTGTGTTTGCCGTCTTTAGCTTTTGTAGCTGTGAGATATTTGGTGTCGCGATATGCACCGACGTCACGGAGGGAGGTGCAGAGCGGCTCGCTCGAGTGACCAAACCTCACTAGACAAAAGGATGCGGTATTACAGTACTAATATCCCCATTTTCACAGCCGACGTTCGGTCACTAACGCGAGTGGCTCTGTACCTCGGTCGAAAACGGGCTTAGGAATACCTTGTATGCGCAGAGTAACAAAACAAAATAAGTGCAGCGGTGAATCTCGCGAAACCGAAAAGCGCAAAATCCAACCTTAAGCCTAGGAAGAGATGGGGTAGCCACTCCAGCGACCAGACGTGCTTCCTCTGCCGTAGCGTTGATCTGTGGTAAAAATGGAGGTACCACCCATGTTGGAGCCTTGATCGCGTGACACATGCAACGATTGAGGTAGCAATTTTAGGCGACTGTTTTTCTGAACGGCGGGGTTCCTGAACCCAAACTCGTCGGAATTGCATTGTTACTTCGCAACCTAAATGTTTTTTATACCTGGGTCAGGGGTTTGTTCATCGGGAGTTGCACTTTCGGGTTCCTCAAAATATGTTTGGCGGTGAGAAATTGAGCTCCTCAAGTGAGGAGCCTCACAAATAAAATAATGCACCAATACCGTGGCGTGCGACGCATAGTGTATCAATGGTGACGGGAAAACAGCAAACTAACCCCCTTTACAACTACTTGGAATTAGTATGAGATCGTTTCTGCAGTTGTGAAAAGCGTGAAGGCGTTTGAAACAGATAAAAGCGGGGAAGAGAGGACTGATGTTCCGTTAGAAGAAGTAACGGTTTCCGTAGATGCAGTCACCGGCAAGTCGCGGTTTATCGCGGAGGGAATTGGGCATGTTTATATCGGGATCTGGGGGTTTTGGGGGCACGGGCGCAACAGGTGCCCTTCCGCCCCACTGTTGGGTGCAGACCTCACGAGTAGGTTAGTAGGAACGAGCCGAGCAACAAGCGAGTTGCGGTTCTTGCTTGGAACGTCAGCAGATTGAGGTAGCCACTGGGTTGACAAAGCGGTTGTTGACAAAGCGGGGAAAATAGGACTGATTTGCCGGTAGAAGAAGTAACGGTTTCTGTAGATGCAGTCACCGGCAAGTCGCGGTTTATGGCAGAGGGAATTGGGCATGTTTATATCGGGATCTGGGGGCTTTCGGGGCACGGGCGCAAACAGACGCCCTTCTACCCCACTGTTGGGTGCAGACCTCACGAGTAGGTTAGCAAGAACGTGCCGAGCAACAAGCGAGTTGCGGTTCTTGCTTGGAACGTCAGCAGATTGAGGTAGTCACTGGGTTGGCCAACCCAGCCAGACGTCTGTGCCTCTCCCTTCACCCGCCCACCCGCCCCCCTTTTTATTTCGATGGGGGGAGGGGTGGGGAGGGGGGGAGAGTTAGGTAGCCGGGGTCCCGTAAAAAATTAAAAATCGTTATCGTTGTTTTTCTTGGGTTATGACTGAGATCGGAGGAGTCGAATGGTACGGTACCCTTTGGAGGCTTGGTAATCCGAGACGGCTGTAGGCGGTAATAGTTAGGAACCCGGCTGGTATCATAGTAGGGAGAGAGGGATGGTACAAGTGTGGGCGAAATACGCTGTAGTTCGCAGGAGGCTGCGATAGGTGTATCTGGCCAAGGGGAGAAATATTTCTCCCAAGACCCAGAAAAACGATAATAACAATGCAATTCGGAATATAATCAGTTAAAATGGAATATTGTCAGCAATTTGGCATATCTCAACGCCTGGCGTATTTGAAAGCGATACCTGCCGTATGGTACCGGCGGTGAAGATAGACAATGAATACGTCTTTAGAAAAACTTTAGCGAATCCATCAGCAGCCTGAAATGCAAGCTTAACTGCGGTGGAGTGAGGGTGGGATCTCTGTCGATTTGTCATTGCCACGACTGAGAGCCTCCATGCCGCTTTTCGCCCTGCCCGCTGCCAATTACGTTTATCCAGGCTGCAAACTTCCATAATCACGCCTTGTTCTCCCCCGCTCAGCCCTGAGCTTTTTTTCCAGCAGCATCACCGACGGCAGCAACAACCGCAGCAGCAGCAGCAGCACGCAAGATAGTATTGCATATTGTTCAGAGATTCCGTCACTCTTCGAACATGGACCACCCTCTGTCTCGGAATGCAATCTACTTGCGAGCGAGAGCGAAGGAGTTTCAAGATTGCGTTCGCAAAAAAAACGGTGAACTCCCTTCGAGATCGCTGAAGCCGGGCTACATCATCACCACCGCCGCCCGAGAAACGCACACAAGTTGATGGTAGATACAAGTACCCTGCTGCGCGATTTCCTAGCGCCATCAATGTTTCAGATTTTATATTTGGATGGCCTGCACTATTACGGAGGACCATAGTAATCAGGACCCACGATGTACACAATAACCTACATATTCCACAGTTTTTACAACCCATATTTGGTCCTGATTACTATGTTCCTCTGTAATAGGGCTGAATCGGGGCGTGCTACAAGGTGCACCCCAAACGAGCGCGACCGTAACATCCCTGCGGACTACTCCGAAGGGAAAGATACACATCATTATAACTTTAATTTTCAAGTGCAAGACCGACCAGAAGCACGTGCTCACACGGTACCGCTCAAAACGCCCAGGGTGATGCGTTATCCTCCCTCGTTTCCCCCGGGGCGCGCACCCTAAGGCCAACGCCATGCCAGCGGGGAAACCCCCATCTTCATTACCGAAGTTGGGCCACTCACACGAGTGGCTCAGAACTTGACTCAAAACTGGATTCAGACATGTTTAGTTGGCGCAGCGTTACACATCTATTTTCATGGTGGTGCATATCTCCAAACCGACAAGCACATAGATAGGTAGCCACCCACGCAAGTGGCTCTGAGCCGGTGCAAAACACGCCCTAAGGGCGACCCCCTTATCGTGGTCATGGTCCTAAATGTAATCGGGAAAATAGCAGGTGCCGTTGACTTGCATAGAAGGTCGCACACTCAATCCTGCACAGACAAAGGCTATGGCAAGGTGGCTACCCCCCTTCTTACTCCCACGCCTTTGGCTCGGCACCTCGCTCATAAGCGGACTTAAAACTGTGTTTCTGTCGCAGCGTAACGAACGCTTCTACGGCCGTATCCATCGCGAAACCGGAAAGCGCAAACACGTAGGACCTCAAAGAAAGAGACTCTAAATATATCCTCTTTACCGTAGCCTCGGTCCACGACCAATTACGGAATAGGTTATCCCGTGAGACCGTGGTTTACCGCTATACGAGACCCATAACGATGTGTTTCTCACATCCGTGTTTGGTCAATACAACAAGAAGAACTGTACCCCGTGTACCCTGCGGGTCAAGGAACCAAACTCGCCGTCATCCGCCTCCAAGACTAATTATAGCACGAAACATGACTGTACGGATCCCTAGTTCGCATCGTATTTTGGTCAATCAAATCGGAAACACCGTGCACTGTGTAGGCTACGAGCCCAAACACCCTGTTCACTGATGCCCTCACCTTGTGTGCATCGGGCATAGTCAATCGAACAAGACGGACTGTGCAACGTGTACCCCACGGGTCCAAGAACTAGGCTCGCGGTCATCTGTACGCCAGACTACTTGACGCACAAAACGTGATACCGATGCCTCGGTCTCATAGTGTTTCGGTCAATCGTACAGAAAGGACAGTCCACCGTGCAGCTTACGGGCCCAAGCACCCATCCATCTGTCACCCTAAACTTGTGTTCATCGTGTTTGGTCAATCGAACAAGTGAGACTGACTGTGCATCGTGCACTCTAAGGGGTTAAGGACCCAGCTGGCTGTCGCCGGCGTGCCAGACCATTTGATGCATGGAACAGGATACGCATGCCTCGCTCTCATCGCGGTTTGGTTACAAACACCGGAAGAACCGTGCACCCTGTAGCCTACGGGCCCAAGCACCCTGTTCACTGAAGCCCTGACCTTGTGCGCATCGGGCTTGCTTAATCGAACAATACGGACTGTGCATCGTGTACCCTGCGGGTCCAGGCCCTAAGCTCGCTGCCACCCACATGCCAGACTACTTGACGCACGAAGCGCGATATCGATGCCTTGCTTTCATCGCGTTTTGGTCAATCAAACAAGAAGAACCGTCCACTGCGTCGCCTACGGGCCCAGGCACTCAGTTATATGTCGCCCTAAACTTGTGTACATCGTGTATGGTCAATCGAACTAGGACTGGATGTGCACCGTGCATTCTAAGGGATTAAGGACTCAGCTGGCTGTCGCCGGCATACCAGACCACTTGATGCATGAAACATGATACGGATTGGTCGCTCTCGTCGCGTTTTGGTAAATCAAACAGAAAGAGCCATCGACCGTGTAACCTACGGGCCCAAGCATCCGGTTAATATCTGCCACCCCAACCTTGTGCACATCGTGTTTGGTCAATCGAACAAGAAGGACCGTGCATCGTGTAGCTTGCAGGTCTAAGTACTAAGCAAGCTATCACCCGGGTGCTAGGTTACTTGAATCATGAAACAGGATACGGGTGCCTCACTTTCATCGCGTTTTATCCTGTCGAACAGGAAGAATCGCGCGTCGTGTACCCTACGGGCCGAGACCCCCAGCTCACTAAAGTCTTAACTAGCGTCTCAACTAGTGTCTTACCTAGTGTCTTAACTACAGTATTGCCTTAACTAGTGTTTTTACTAGCGTCTTCACTATCGGTAGTGGCCCGTATTACGGTGGGGATAGCACCATTTTGTTTTTTACTTCTCCCTCTCAATACCCCTCCCGATGACCCGACGTTGAACGAAATGCAAGACCCTGATCGACAACCCCATGGCGTCGAACTCAAATTACGATAACCAACCGTGATCGACAAATCCCAAGGGCTGGAGCCAGGTATCGAACGAAAACCAAGTGTACACTACCCGTCGAATCCAAAAATGATGAGAAGATCCTTAGTCGAGAACACCTGCCGGTGAGACATCTGGCCGCAAAAGATACAATCCTTACAGTGAGCATGGCGCTCTCGTGTTTGGTCAATCGAACAAGAAGGTTTGCGCACCGTGCACCTTGCGAGCCCAAGTACCCAGCTCGTAGTCACCCGGATGCCAGACGATTTTGCGCACGCGGTCCAGCATCCTGCCAATCGGTTCTAGGTGACAGATCAGTCGGTTGGGCATGCGCGACTTCGTGCAGACGACGTAGTAGCCGGTGGTGGGGTGGCTGGTGCGGTCCTTGATAACGAAAGTCGGCACCTTGTCTCCCGTCTCCATCGGCATCGATCTGACTCCTTCGCAGCGGCTAGCCCAGTGCATCCCCTCAAGGAAGTGTTCCACCTGGGGTTGGGGTTAGGGTTAGCATTATTACGGGGGAACACAGTAATCAGGACCAAATATGGTTAGTAAAAACATTGGAATATATAGGTTTTTGTGTAGATCGTGGGTCCTGATTACTATGGTCCTCCGTAATACCTCTATCATGCTACGGTAGAGGTGCGCCGGTTTTTTTTCTGAGGTTCCTCGCTTGAGGAGCTCTATACCTCACCCAACTACTGATTCTGAGAGTAATGAAAGTGCAACTCGATGAACAATGCCATGGCCTAGGTATATATAACGGACAGTATTTCAAAACAAGAAAGACGTTCCGACGATATTGGGTTAAGGAGCTCCGTCCTCCCGAAAAGGTGTTAGCCTAAACGTGCTACCTCTATTTTCTATCGTAGCCCTTGTCTGAAGGTAAGACTTCCGGAGTCAGAATCCCTAATCCTAAGCACGAAGTCCCGGCGGGTGCATAGACGAGGTGGGAGAGGGTACGTATATACGAGGCTTTACGATCCCCGGGTGGCTCTTGCCCTCTACGCTGGCTCGCTCGAAAAACAGTAGAACTAACTGTGAACCGGACCAAGAAGTTTGATAATGCGAACCTGGTGACTTGCAAATGCCGAGAGCTTCATGCGACAGGAAACAACCCGGAAACCACATGCATGCATGCATGCATGCATGCACATATCATAGTATGTACGAAAGGACGACATCGTTCTGACTCCTTCCAAACGGCTATCCCAGTGCTTTTCTTCAAGGAAATGTTCTACCTGGTATAACGATGCACAAACTCCGGCGGAAGGGGGTCCGCAGGGCCAACGGGGGGGCACCGGAGTCCACTCCCCGCGTAGGTGAGCCCGGAGGCAACATGTTGCGATATATGCTCGACCATATGCCCAACAAACTCAACTCAAAGACGCATTGTGCCAAATCATTTAACCGGTTTACGAGGAAGTGTTTCATCTGGCATGTAGACGCGCGAAGTTCCGGGTGGTGGATAGAGACAAGGTAGAGAGGGTACGTGTATAAAGGGCGCATCCCTCCGAGGGTAGCTGTAGAGCCGTGCTACAGTAGAGGTTGAAAATTTAATCTCAAACGGTTATCACTGAAAGACTTCTCCACCGATCAGCTACCCAATCGATTCGGATCCGGAGTGCATCGTTCGATGTCATCTCAGATCTATAGCCCATGGGATTGTGCAATAAGGTTTAGAATACACTTTCTCTCGATGTCGGCTGTTGAGTATAATGGCAGCCCCCTCCAAGTAAAGAGCCTTGGAAAAACGACACACTACATTTATTGTAGCACGAATCTGTGTATGCTTGTGATCTTGTGATCTACGGAGACTGATAGATGGTTCATCGTAGTTTGCGTGAGTAGATATGATGTATATGGGACGTTTTACTTCAGGGTCCCAGCAATTCATGAGCTGGCTGCGTGTAGCCCTCCAGTACTACGCCCTTAACAGATTTGATAGCAGTGTACTCTCTACTTGATAACACTATACCGACCAAAGCTGCGTCGAAGGGGTTGAGAGCTCTCGCGAGTGGCTACCCTGTTGCTTCGCATTTATTTGCGCCTTTTCGGTTTCGCGATATGCAAAATGCTCTTGGAATCGCTGTTATGCTGTCATAAAAACTCCGTTTAGGTTCACTTTTTAGCGAAGCACAGGGTCACTCGAGCGAGTGGTTTGTGCTCCGTATTGGAAACGGGCTTCGCCCCCATACCCTAGCATTGCTCTCCTTCTCCACCCTTTATCGCGGCTCCCGGTACCACCCAACCCCTTCTCGTCAGTAAGGCAACCCCGAGCACGGGATTCCCCTGATGGAGGCGAATCGTTGCACCCCCGTCATGTGGACCAGTTGTTGCGTCTGGACCAACCTCTGTAGCACACTTCACTTCGTAGGCTTTGGGCAGAGCACACATTATATATTTTTTTATAAAAAGTTAAAAATACGCTACAGCTGTGAGATCGGGGATTTCGTCGAAACTCATATTTGCAAGCTGTGTGTGATTGAGACATTTCGAACTCACCATGGCGCTGCCGTCAATCATCAAATATCCTAGGCCGACCGTCTCATTCTTGTGGGGGATGGAGCCGTCCAGCACATAAACCCGATCCTGGTTGGATTCGAGCATCGCGCCCCTCCCACGCAAGGCGTTGGCGAAGAGACGACGAACCCCGTAACCCTTCTTCCATTCCACTTGCACGTACTCCACCTCAGATGGATATTCCGTACCATGCCACTTCTTCTTGGCCACGCGCTCTACCTCCGAATGAAAATAGGTGACCTGGTACTTGAACAAGAGGTTCTGCATTGGACTGCTCTCCTCCTACTTGGTGCCTTCTTTGGACACGTGGTCCACACGCATGTCCTCCATCCCTATGTGACGTCTTGTCGCGGTTTCTGTTTGTCGTGAACGATTTACCGTGACAGGCGTAACCTCAGACGCCTGTTTCAACCTCCCATAAAGAGGGACGTACTTCGTGCCGTCAGTATAGCCCAGGGTACCATCTCCCGCCGCCATGACCAAATACTTAACTTGAGCGTTTTTCTTCGCTGCCATCCTCTGTCTGTGGATACGACCAATTTAAGTATGGAGTACAGGGGGCAATGGGCGCGCGATCGGTACTTTTTTGTGTTGGAGACGCGTGCTACGATCTGGGCAGTACGTTTTGATTACGTACTTCTGAATGACGAGGCTCCTTAACCCAGAATCGTCGGAATGTAGTTTTCGTTTGACAAAATATTTGTTTCGTACACCTGGACTATTGGATCGTTCATCGGGTTTCACTTGCATTTTTCTCGAAATCGGTTTTTGGCTGGGGTGTACAGCTCCTCGTGTGAGGAGCCCCGGACAAAAATGGCATGCCTCTATCGTAGCAGTGTCCTGGGTGTTAAGGGATCGATTGGTACGGTTGTGACAGTCACGCTAC
>JAYJMJ010285693.1:0-11210 GCA_036873875.1 Laminaria ephemera
GGGGGGGTTGTGTGTGTGTGTGTGTGTGTGTATGAGGTTACCAACTGAGCCACTGGGGACGCCAGTAACAAAATGGAACGACAAAGTGTATGATGGTTCGATCAACCACACAATGGTAGTACAACACACAAGATAACACACCCACCCCCCTGTGTCGATTTTCGAAAGACGAATTTTTCGACAACGGGTACCATATAGTGCAAAACGCCCAGCGATGAGTCTATGGAAACGCCTCCACGAGATCTTTCGAAAGCCACCATTATTGTCGTTGTGCGTGCCTCCCTTGTTTTGGAGAAAATCGTCGCTGAGATTCGTCTCAGGGGCAGCGTCATCTTGCGTTTTTAATACGGTAACTGCCTTCGACGCCAGTAAGATTTCCTAGGTTCCGTCGTCGGAGGGTTTTTGAAGCCACGTCTTCCTACGGTATCATAGCAGGTGCTCTGCGCTTGAGCTATAACAACCTCAGTATGCGACAGACTGAGGGAAGAACTCCAGACAGACAGGGGTCAGAAACAAGAGCTAGAGCAGAGGCGAGCGGTCGTGGTTGCTGATCCGGTGCTCGGGTCAAGGGACCAGCTGGCAGACAGACGAACACATAATATACCAGGTATACCGGTAAAAAATGGAAGCCTGTACGAACCGCGCAACATGAATACCGGTAGTTTTTTTTTGTCAAACGCCAAAAACGGCCTCGCGCTTTTTTCGCTCGGACTTGCCTCATAAAAAAAAATGGAAGCCTGTACGCACCCCGCAACATGAAGAGGCTTTTTTTGCCATACATGGCAAAAAACGGCCTCATTACAATATAAAAACAACGGAAGCCTGTACGAACCCCGCAACATGACTAGTTTTTTTCGTCAAACGCCAAAAACGGCCTCGCGCTTTGCGCTTGGACTTGCCTCATAAAAAAAAAATGGAAGCCTGCACGCACCGCACAACAAAAAGAGTTTTTTTTGCCATACAAGGCATATAACGGCCTCAGTATAAAATACCACGTACTTATATTTGCTCGAGGTCACTTCGCTAGCCACGACTCGCAATTTGGAACCTACAGACTGCCCCTGTGCACTATACACTGTAGTACTTCGTATCCTCTTAGCGTGTTATCGTCGCTAATAAATTTCCCCCCATCTCGAATTGATTCCGGCTCGGGAGCTTTCGTGCTTCCACGTGCCTACCGCTACCGCAAACACCCAGTATATACTGGATTCCAGTATACACTGACACTGCCTGTTGTACTGGTACTGCATGTTGTACTGGCACTACTCTGTCCGTTGTACTGGCACGGTTTTGCCCTGTCTTGTTTCTCTGTCGGAGGCTCCAGTATATACTGGTGCCGCCTGCTGTGCTTGTTGTGCTGGTACTACCCTGTCTGTAGTACTGACACGGTTTTGCTCTGTCTTGTTAGGCTTGTCACCGCTGTTGTCTGACGACAAAATGGCATTAGTGACAGCCCCGCCTCTACGACTTAATATGATGATAGCAATGTAGACTACTCGAGCTCCGTGAGCACGGTTTTGTAGTTAGCGGTGAACGGTTATCGGATTAACTAAATACCAAAATATAGAGCCCGACAATAGCTCCACAGGCGTACACGTGGCAGCAGTCGTCGCAGCTACTCTGTTTGTATGCACTACATATATCTGCTACTGCTGTAGCTGCTGTTACGCTGTTACAGGTAGTCATGAAAAACTAGTAATGAAGCTGAACGCCAAAACACTACCTCAACCAGTACATCGTAAACGGGATCTTCGAATTACCTGGTGTATTATTTTATTTATTTATTTTTTGCTCATCCCATCTATGATCTTCGCACTGTTTCTTTCTCCTTCTCCCCCCCTAGTCGTAACTCAGATCCGGGGCCACTAAGCAGGCTCTTCTCTTCTCCCCCCTCCCCACTACGGTACGCGCCTCAATTGTTATCGCGATAACAATTCAGCACTTTCTTCCCTCGTCGACTCGCGTCGAATTGTGCTTACCCACGCTATAAAGCGCTCTCGGCAGCTGGTGTCCCTAGAAATAAAAACCTCCATACCGAGATTTGCACCCCTGACTCCAACCTTAATACTATTCGAGGATAACCACTAGACGACCGGGGCGACCGGCTGTACTATCGTTGATATATCACTTGTATTATACCAGGGACCATATTATTCGGC
The DNA here is from genome assembly GCA_036873875.1 of Laminaria ephemera. Taxonomy (NCBI): domain Eukaryota; class Phaeophyceae; order Laminariales; family Laminariaceae; genus Laminaria; species Laminaria ephemera. The sequence continues at coordinate 2,160 of JAYJMJ010285693.1, forward strand.
GTATGCCTAAAGGCCATGGGATCGCTCATCGGGATTCAGGTTCATATTTTCTCAAAGCCAGTTGAGGGGTGAGATATACGTGGGGCTCCTCAGAAAAAAATGAGCACACCCGCTATGTACCGTAGCATGCGTTACGTGCATGGTGATCTCAACGAGCTCCAAAACGCGATGATCAAATCGAAGACATTGTAACCATCTTTGAAGCACCCGACCTCGCCCACCCCGTGTTCATTTGTACACCATTAGGCATTAACAACGGGTTGGCTGTCTTGCTACCGGCACAACCCTAATATAGATCAGCATGCATGCGAACGAACCTGCACCGTGATCTCATCTAGACCGAGAAAAGTCGATCACGAAGTTGAAGACGTTGTAACCATTCTTGGAGCAAGGATGGCGGTTGCAGCGGTTTAGGGTTCTTCCACACGGGCAATAACGGAAAATCAGTTTTCGTAGTTACGTACGGCGGTTGCTTAAAAAACCGGGGATTATTCAAAACTATTCCAGGGTTTCCACTATTTCTTAATTAAATCTGATATAAAACGATGAATAAAGAGCGTACATTGAAGTACCCAACCGGTCCCAGCCCTCCCACATTGCTGTGTGCATTTATGCACCATTCTGCGTCAAGACCAGAATGGCCCCCCATGTTACCGGTACAACCCCAAAGAAAATCTGCACACGTGCAAAAAACAAAAAGTCTCCCATTCACAAACGAAACGCACCTGCATCGTGATCTCAACGAGGCCGAGAAGAGTGATGATGAAATCGAAGACGTTGTAACCGTCTCTGAAATACCCCACCGGCCCCAGCAACCCCAGCTTGAAAACCATCTCGATCGTGAACATCGTGGTGAAGGCCTTGTTCAACTGAAGGGAGGTAGAAAAAACGTTCCGCTCGAAAGTCAAACTACGATCATTTTGAGACGTCCGAGTGCTGATCGTTCTTATAGTAGGTTGATTTTTTCGCCATTCGACAATGTGCGGCATGAGATTCAACATCGATCACCCGTAAAGCCCGATTGGCCCCAACAACCCCAGCATGAAAACCACCTCGATCGCGAACATCGTGGTGAGGTCCTTGTTCAGCTGAGGGAGATAGAAAAACGTTCCGCACGAAAGTTACACTCTGTGGATTGGTACCAAGGCTAGCTACTGCAGGGACGGCACGTACTTGTTTTTAGCTTTCTAGCAGGGCTTTTCATGGGTCATGACCAAACCCGCGGGTTGGGTCAGGAGGATCTAAAATAAAACAATCGCGGGTCGAGTCTGGTCGGGTCAGGAGATGTTCGACATCCCACGGGCTGAGTCGGGTCGGGTCAGGAAGTTTTCACCATGCAACGGGTCGAGCGGGGGCCACTCTGACCCGATCCGACTCGCGAGAAATGATCTGATCCGCGAAAAGCCCTGTTTTTTAGATTCCTCGCGTGGAGGGTTCCTATACCCCACCCTCCAACCAATTTTGAAAACAGTGTAACCTGAGCCCGATGCACAACTCTATGGACTACCAGGTATTGAGGGAGGACCATATTACAGAGGACCACAGTAATCAGGACCCACGATGTACACAAAAACCTATATATTCCACTGTTTTTACTAACAATTTTTGGTCCTGATTACTCCTCATTACTAGATTACTATGTTCCCCCGTAATAGTAGTCAGAAACCACTATATACACAAAAACCAATATACTCCCCTGTTTTTTAGTACCCAGATTTGGTCCTCTGATTACAATGTTACTATGCCCCCCCCCGTAATATGGAATTGATTAGTAGAATACAGATTAGATGCAAACATATTGGATAACCCCTCAATGAAGGTTGTCCATCAGCGAGACAATGTTTGTGCCAAACTAGGTAGGGCTGTGAATCGGCTATGTTTACTGATATTTAAAACATCGGATTGCGGCGCAGCCGATATCCCATGTATCGGCGATACCGATATATCACCGGTATATCGGCTGCGCCCACAAACCGATGTTTTAAATATCGGTAAACCCGATATATTACCGATATATCGGCTTGTGTGCCAAAAAAGGTAGGGCTGTGAACCGGAAATGTTTGCCGATATTTAAAACATCGGCTTTCGGCGCAGCCGACATCCGATATATCGGCGATGCCGATATATCACCGGTATATCGGGCGAGCGCAGCGAGTTTCTTTGGCTTCATTTCTCTTCACAATCTGCGCGAAATCGAGCATTTTTGAGGGCGGTACCAACCGACGTGACACTGGCAAAAACATCGGTAAACACATCGTCCCGCTTCGCCGATTCCGATTCTGATTTAAATCGCTCCGATTCGTTGGGTGAATCGGCTCCGATTCACGCCCCTAAAGAAAAGTGCAGCCCCACCATAGTACGGCTCTACCGTGCATTTTCTGGTGCGAAGGGACGCCAACCACGGACCATGCCACGCATCAAAGAGACGACGCGTGCTACGGTTTAGGTAGCACTTGTTGGGTGATTTTTTTTCTGAATGACGGTCTCCTTAACCCCCAAAAATCGTCGAAATTCCATTCTTTTTTTTTTTCTGGAAAATGTGTTCCGTTGTAAACCTAGGCTATATGGGATTGTTCATCGGGGAGCACTTTTAATTTTTTTTCTCCAAAATCTGTTTTTGGATGAGGTTTTAAGAGCTCATTAAGTGAGGAGCTCCAGAAAACAAATGGCGCACCTTACTCGTGGCATGAATCAGACACGTCCAAGGTGGTACCAATTTACCCGTACAGTTTTAATGATAAAATTCTCTTACGGGGGTACATAGTATTTAGGACCAAATATAGTTGGTAAAAATAGGGGAATATACAGGTTTTTGTGTGTATCGTGGGTCCTGATTACTATGGTTACTATGGTCCTCCGTAATAGTTAGTACGGGGAACCATAGTATCCGGTCGCCCCGGTGGTCTAGTGGGTAAACTCGGATACTACTGAGGTTGGAGTCAGGGGTTCAAATCTCGGCATGGAGATTTTTATTCCTAGAGACACCGGCTGCCGGGGAGCGCTTTATTGCGTGGGTACGTAAGCACAATCCGACGCGCGTTGGCGAGGGAAGAAAGTGCTGAATTATTCTTGGCGATAAAGATGAAGGCGCGTACCATAGTGGGGAGGGGGGAGAAGAGCCTGCTTAGTGGCCCCGGATCTGAGTTATGTCTAGGGAGGAAGAAGGAGAAAGAAAAAGTGCGAAGACAATACCTGGTATGATGGGATGAGCAAAACAAAAAAAAGTAGTATTCAGAACCCACGACCAATACAGAAACCACAATATTCTCCAATTTTTACTAAATATATTTGATTATGATTTCTTTGTTCCCCCGTAATAGCTAGAACGGACCGATGGGGGTCTTTTTACGCCATTAGCGGGGGTGCCCGCGATTTTTTTTTGGCCACACCGCACTTGATTTTTTAGGCCCAGGCAGCGGGGATATATTAAAACCAAGTAAAAACAAAATATAAAAGCTGTTTTTTTACATTTTTGTACACAAATCGCATCCAACTGGTTTGTGTACGTTTCGGGCCGTTTTAGGAACGTGGTGTCGTTCTCTCTTTTTGGCGTGCGCCCTGGTGTACCCGATCAAAACGTATTGGAATATGGGCTTTGGGATAATATACGTATCTAGTTGATGTGCAGCCACTACGCACGAGTACACTGGGTATTGGTTGTCTTAGCTTGGATCGCGACATACACAATATGGACCGAGAATAAGATTGTATCTCCCCTCATCGTCCAGAACGTAGTACACAATCAATTTAACTGGCATATCTTGTCATATAGACAAAGCCTTGACACGCATTCTACTTCCATCACGAAAGCACCGTCGGGACTGGTTTCCTTCCGGTCGTCCGAACGAGGGGTAATATTTACACCTGCAAACAGTTTACGGCTTGATTACGCCACGGAAAATACTTCCCAGTATTGGATATATTTCTCATCGCCCTCGTTTGGGAACAAAACGTATGGCGTCACTTACCCGTGATCCGCAGGATCGTTCTTACCCCAAAAACAAGGACCGAAAGGTGGGAGAAACGCCATCTCAGATGTATACAACCCTCCTGTGTCCCTTCCCCACCGCGTTAATATCTCCACCAACAATATGGGCCCCTTCCCCAGCGTCAAAATCCCCCCATAAAAAACAAACCGCTCACCCCTGCCAACGCTGTCTCAGTGTTCTCGCTAGCCCCAGCGTGGTTCAAACATAGAAGAACCAAAGCGTTTTCAGAATAAAAAAAACGTGTATACGGTGACACATAAACGTCCTAGAATGCCTTCCATAAAAACCAAATAATCGTGCGTATGGCGACGGAAAGAGGTCCCAGAATGCTTTCACCAAGCCCTAACCCTAAACTTAACTCCAAACCGTATATCCTAAATACTAACCCGCTCACCCCTCACAGCGCTGTCTCCTCTAGCCCCAGCATGATCCAAACAAAGAACGACGGCGAAGCATGAAATAATCGATTATACGGCGACGAATAACGCCACCTTAGGCACATGTGAAGTATGAACTTTCCGCCCCCCTACCCGTTGCGTCAACGCCTCCATAAAAATAAAAACTCACCCCTGCTAGCGCTGTTTCCGTGTTCTCGCTAGCCCCAGCGTGGTCCAAACAGAGCACGAAAGCTTTCAGGAAAGTAATCGTGTATACGGCGACAGAAAACGCCACCCCAGATAGATATGACCCTTATGCCCCCTTTCCTCGGTATATGAATTTCTCCATGATAAAAACAAAGCACTCACCCCTGCCAACGCTGTCCCCCGTGTTGTCGCTAGCCCCAGCATGACCCAAACAAAGATCGAAAGCGTTCAGGAAAATAATCGGGTATTGGGCGTCTGAAAAAGGTTCTATTAATAGACTTATTTCACGAGAGCACGGGGGAGAAATCCCTCTCTCCCAAGACCCAGACAAACGACAATCATAACGCAACTCAAAAGATAAGCAATAAAATACTGCTTTAACCAGAGCACGGAATTGTTAAGAAGAACAGTGATCGTGCGTATGGCTACGGCACAAGGTCCCGGAATACGTTCACCAAACCCCAGCCCTTACCCTAACCCACTCACCCCTGCCAGCGCTGTCTTCGTGTCGTCGCTAGCCTCAGCGTGGTCCAGACAGAGCACGGAGGAAGTGTCAAGAAAAAACAGTCGTGTGCAGTACAGTAGTTTTTTTTCTGTGAAAGCACTCTGGGAAGTTTTCCCGTCGTCGCATACAGTACAGGTAATGTGATAAAAAACAGGGTAATAAGGAAGTCAGGCTGATATTTACAGGAACCTAATAAATCCGGGAGCCGTTATACTGAAGTTAGTGTAGAATGCACCCTCTCCCAGATAAGAAAGCCAGTCTGGAGCAGTAGTTACGTTTCTGATTGGGTCCACTCCCCCCTGCCAGCGCTGTCTCCGTGTCGTCGCAAGCCCCAGCATGATCCATACTACAGAACCAAAGCGTTCAGGAAAATAATCGTGTACCGTGCAGTGGGTTTTTCTTGTGAAAGCACTCTGGGACGTTTTCCCGTCGACGCATACAGTACAGGGCATCTAATAAGAAACTAGGTACAGTAATAATAAACTCAGGCTAATATTTACAGAAATATAAAAAACTCGGGAGCCGTTATACTGAAGTTAGTGCACAACGTACGCTCTCCGAAATAAGAAACCCAGCCTGGGTCAGTAGTTCTGTTTCTTTTTGGGCCCACTCACCCCTGCCAGCGCTGTCTCTGTGTCATCGCCAGCCCCAGCATGATCCAAACAAAGAACGAAAGCTTTCAGGAACATTATCGTGTGTACGGCGACAAATACTGCCACCTCAGATATATATATGACTCTTCTACCCCGCTTCCCCGGCATATTAATGCTTCCATCAAAACAACAAAAAAAACTCACCCCTGCCAACGCTGTCTCCGTGTCCTCGCTAGCCCCGGCGTGGTCCAAACAGAGCACCAAAGCGTTGAGGAAGATAATGGTGTATACAGCCACGGAAAAGGGTCCCAGTTCCAATTGCACCGCCTTGCGCAGGCGGTTTATAAGCGGGTTTGCGGGACAGGGAGTCCATTTTGGAGGAGGCGGTTCTTCTTCGGGGATTTCTCGGACTTCTCCTCGTCGTACGGCTGCAAGCCGCTGGAAAGACTGTGTTGATCAGATCCAAAAGTTGAAAAAAACGCGTCGCAAGTGTCGTGTGTGGTAAGTCGGGTCTGGTATGTACTCGAACGTTCAGAGAGTCTCAGACGTCAAAGATGGTAAATGTGTCACAAGGTGTGGTATGCTGGCGTAACTTCAGATAATCGTACACGTTATCCCCTCGCCGTACTGCGGCAAGCCGCCGGAAAGACTGCCGAGAATACCAAAACAAGGAAAACGAGTCGCAGATGTGTGCTGTTTTGTCGGAAGTTCAGATCATCTCAGACGTTATTTGGCAAAAGGTATTTCCGGAGGCGGTTTAGGAGCGGGATTCCGGGGCAGGAGATCGATCTTGGAGAAGGCGGTTCGTCTTCGGATGCATCGCACGGCCGCAAGCCAGTGGAAAGACTGTCTATCAAACCCAAAGGTGGAAAAAACGCCTCGCAGGGTGTTTTAAGTTCAGAGAATCTCAGACGTTACTGAAAACACTGTCGACCAGACACAAACGAGCTGAACGCGTCGCGGGTGTGGTGTGTGTGTGGAAAGTTCAGATAATGTCAAACGTTACCCCCTCGTCGCAAGGCTGCAAGGCGCTGGAAAGACTGCCGATCAGATCCATACGCGGGTTAACGTGTCGCAGGATGCTGTAGCTTCAGAGGCTCAGACGTTGCTGGAAAGACTGTCGATCAGATCCTAAGGTGATTAAACGCGTGGAGAAGGTGTGGCATGTCGTCGTATGTTCAAAGAATATCAGCCGTTAAATCCTCGTCGCAGGGCCGCAAGGCGCTGGAAAGACTTGGACGCAGATCTAAAGGTATGTAAACGTGTCTAAAGGTATGTAAACGTATCACCTTGTCGCACGGCCGCAAGGCGCTGGGTAGATTCTTGATCAGAAACAAAAGGTACACGCGATAAGAAGAACCTAATCGCGCCCCAGGTGCGGCACCAGGCATGTTGCATCGAAGTCTCACGAGCAGCTTGCCAAGATGAGTTTGGACGAAATCCTCGATCTCACAGCTTATGAGGTGTCTTCTTCGTTTTTATAAAAAAATATTTATCACGTACGAACAACAAATTTGGCGACACTGTACTTGTTTTTTTGAAGCCCAGACAGGGGGGGTACGCTAGAACCATATGTAAACATGTTAAATAAAAAACATTTTCTTTTAACTCGTACAGAAATCGCACCCCACTGGTTTCTTTGTTTTCGGACCTTTTTGGTCCTTTTAGAACTGCACCCACGTTTATTGCGACAAACTAGTTGGAGTCAGAGTGGAATTATTTGTTTCCAGCAGTTGAAGTGGTAAGAGTGTGGTGTCGTCTTCTCATTTTCTGGTATGCCCTGCACTCACCGTGAGTTTGACGGCCTCCATATTGAAGTACTCGTTGAGCAGTATTGGTATCGATAAATTCAACACTGTTTGATGTCTGATGTCGATGGATACAACACTGATTGGTGTCGATAATATAACACCGAGTTATGTTGATAAATATAACACTGACTGATGTCGACAAGTGTACCACTTGGATAATCGACAAATACAACGCTGAGTTACCGGTATGCCGATAAATTTAACACTAATTGTAATGTCGACACATACAACACTGATATACGAGAGTACGCTTACCGCGATCTCAGCTGCTTCCATCTTGGAGTACTCGTTCAACAGAGTCTCAAACTCGCTAGCGCGTTTCCCCATTTTGTCCACCGCGTTCTTGTTACTGTGCTTTTCCTGGACGATCCGTCTCTTGCGCCTTTCCTCGCGCTGGATAGCTGCTTCCAGTTTCGTGGATATGACAGCCGGAAACATCTGTGGTACGGGTGAAGGTTGGTTGGTTTCGGGGTCGAATACGCATTCTGGTGGGTCGATAACGATTGCTTCTTTGTCTGATGTACGACGTGCTTCAGTAACGACTATTAATAGTGTTGTATGTTTGGTTTGTTTGCTGGGGTAACAAGATTAAGCAGTACCGGTACCTGTTACTGCATGGGAAATGTGCACCGGATGGGTCGAGTAGGCTCCGGCGACCCCCGTTATAACAACACCCACGTTTGACGCGTGCTACAAGAGGGGTAGCACTTTTTGGTTGAAACGTTTTTGTTTTGTGAATGACAATGACGGGGCTCCTTAACCCAAAATCGTCGGAATTTCTTATGTTTTGGAAATAGTTTTCGTTGTATGCCTAGACAATGGGATTGTTCATCGGGTAGCACTTTCCCCCCCCCCCCCACATCAGTTTTTGGGAGAGGTACAGAGCTCCTCAAGTGAGGAGCCTCAGAAACCAAGTGGTGCACCGGCACCGTACTATTAGTAGCATACTTCGAAGTACCAGGTAAGTCGTTTTGGGGACACGCTATTATGGAGATCCATTAATAACAGGACAAAATGCAACGGAAAAAAAGGGAAAAGTGTTCAACTTTCGGGTAAGTTTCCCCTATGCGACGGCTGTGTTCGTGTGAGCCTTTGCAGCGGGTAGACTGTGCAAAACACTGTTCACCAATGCAAACTAAATAGACAAACTGGGATCCCCCTCGCCCCCCCGCCTTGTTGTTTTGAATTCCGCGCTACTATCAGTGGATCTCCGCAATGCTTGAAATTGGAGCTTAAAAAAATGTCCCCCACTAAATCTAAGTAAAATATCCACAAAAAACTTTGGGTGGAGTTCTAGAAGGGGTAAGCGGTCGAGGCAAGAGCTTAGATTGATCACTGACCGAGACGAGAAGAACGTTCCCAAGAACCAGCAGCACCACAAAAAATATCCAGGTCTCCTCGCCCGCGGCGTCTTGGGTGTTCCACATCGTCTCCTGCCACCCGTCTAGTGACACGACCTGAAACGCCTGTTAAGGAGGGGGGGGGGGCGTACTCATTTGTTGCTTGCCTTAGTCATTTGACCATTGACCACGCATCTCTTTCGAGACGGAGCACCGTTCCTACTCCTAA
>JAYJMJ010285703.1:0-11210 GCA_036873875.1 Laminaria ephemera
GTGTGGTTGGCCATATATGAGGCGACAAAAACTTGAACAGCACAACGGCTCCAAAATTGGGAGCACAAAGGAGCTGTGTTCAGTGCGGAGCTTCCGCTAAACCTGAACAGTAACATATCTCTGCGTCGATGTAGGACAGCGCAACGACGCAATTTCAGTTGCAAACGAGGATCCAACAACATCAGCAGCCGCGGTGCGCATGAAATGTGTCGCTCAGACGGAAACGAGCAGTGGTTGTGCGCTAGGTTTCTCCCGTGTGTTTTGCCTCACTCGGCCCCAACAACGCACTTGTTTGTTGGATCAACTTTAACCATAGAAGGAGGGAACCTCGACCCTCGAGCACCCGCGACTCCGCGGCGGTGTCTATCCTCGTTGGCGTCTCAATCGTCAACTTCTCTCCCAGATGGTGGGACGGTGCAACCGACACCCACCAGTGTAGAGAATGTGATGTATGATGTGTTTGCTTTGTTTGTTGTGTCTCGTTTTCGTGTTTCTTCCAACATGCGTCCAACAAGACGGGCCCAACCCAATTTAAGAATATGTTTGCGTATGCCTTTTCCTTGTTTTGTTTATTTCTCGGCGGGGAAAATACGAGGCAGAACGAGAGTGACTCCACCCTTGAGCGGCCCCGTCCGCCGTCATTCCGCGGTGACGTCTGCCCCGGTTGCAGTTCATAAGCAGTTTCCGCACGATGTTGTCGCACCTCTTCGTGGGGTCGTACGAATGTCGCGCCACAAGAAATGAGGCGTGGAATTATTGAAGCCCCGCTTTAACCGACACCCACAGTATTTTTCCCCACAGCCTCCATACTAAGCGAGTCTCAATCGAGCTCATCCTCTGTTAGAATACCGAGTTCTACACCGGTGGTAGCGTGTTCATCGGACTTGAGAAGTTTATCTAATTCGATTGCTGGGATTTGTCCATTATGGGGGGCCATAGTAACCAGGACCAAATATGGTTAGGAAAACCAGTGGAATACTTAGGTTTTTGTGTGTATCGTAGGTCCTGATTACTATGGCCCTCCGTAATAGTATACGAAGCATGCTACGAGATTGAGGTAGCACCTTCGGTTTCTTGTGAGGAACTCTCCAACACACGCATCCACTGACTTTGACAATAACTGAAAGCGGAGCTGACGAATTTATCAAACGGTCTAGGTATAGAACGTAAGACAGATGATATCCCCACGATCATAGGTTGCCTCCTTAATCCGAAAGGGTTTCGGTAATAACTGATAAATATGTCGTAGCACGAGTCGTGACCAATTTCCCTCTCGTCTGAAAATACCACTCGTGTACACCCATTATGACATTCGAGGGTTTTGGTGAGGATGTGCTTGACATATTTCAACTTGAATGCGTGACACCACGTCTCATCCGTGACTGCGGGCACGAGGTCCTCCATGTGAAGGCCACTTCTAGTGTTTTTGTTCAGTCCGCAATCTGAAGGAGGCACACGGATGCGCATCCTACATTGGTCCATTATGTACTCTCCGACGGTCTCGCAACTAGCTACGTGGCCCAAGGCCGCTAACGTGTGTTCGACAATACGGCGACCGGTGTGAGGAGACGATCCTACCCGTTATGACATCGCAACTGCTGGCCAGCTTCAAGTTTATCTCTCGGTAGGGTCGAGCTTTAACCAAACATCTTGCGAGACGCACCTTTGACTTGTGTCGAGGCTCATCCAAGACATTCGCTAGGATGATCGTTGACGCCGATGTCAGGATTGCGCCGACGGTTCGGACGTATCGGTGAATTGCGCCGGCAGAACCCTGGGGCCCGAGTCAAATAGCAATTCTTCACTAAGGAACCTACAGTCTCCCGCTTGAAGGTGAACATTCGACTAGTCGCCTACTGGTTCCCTTCTTTGCCGCGGTTTGTTGCCCCCTTTATCTGGTTCGTTTGGGGTATTCTGCATCGCATTTGATACTTGGTACTCCTTTGGATTGCAGCTATGAGATGCGGGCTGTCTACACCCGCGCCAAACTTAATGTTGTTAGGTCATTGATCATTCGACGGGAACGGTATTTCATCGATCGCAAGTTGGAACTTGAACGGCATTCGATTAACGAGAATCAGGAACCGGCCATTAGTGCGATGTACACGAGCTGGGTTCAAGATGAGATGAAAAGATGATTATCTATTCTTTCGTCGAAGGAAACACGCTCGTTTTTTTAAATATCGTTTTTTACTATTGATTGTTAAATGCCTCGGCCGTCAACTACAATTGTGATAATCCGTTCGCGGGTCGAAGGATTTTTTTTTGAAAGGGTTAGGCCCTCGATAATCGTGTGCTTCGTTCGTGGCAGATGCCGTGGTTGGAGGAAGGTGTCCTGATAGCTGGTTGCGGTTTATCTCTGTAACGGGCGTGGCTCGGACTTGCAAAAGCGATTTGCTCATGAGTTCTCATGTTTATGCATGTCAACGATGCTCGGTTGGGGGGGTGTTTATGATGACGACTTTCTTGTCGGGTGTTCAAAGATATGGAAACCTATCACGATGAACCGTTTGTTTGTGTTGTTTTCGTAACTAGTAGTTAATTGATTCATTTGTTAGGAGCGACCTTTGTGACGCAATCCCTGACGCAATGCCACGACGCGCGAAAAAGTCGATGTTTTCTCATGCACCACGCACGTATTTACATGCAGACAACTCCGCAATCCGTAGAGACATTTTGCATAACGCCTTGAACCGCACAGTATATAGCTTGACCTGGTGTCAATATGATCTACTGTAAGGCTAGACACTATCGCCGTGCATGTTGGATGCCGTGGAAGGGTTGCGCATCATTCTTCATAATGAACAACGGCGTCGACATGAACGATGAGTACATTTGATCGTTGTATCATAGGTATGCTTTAGGTTGTCTTCCGTAGAAGAAACGTTCGGGATTCCTCGGATTATAACCTCATATGACATCGTGTCGACTTGACCTACCATATACAAGGTTTGATTCAACCCGATTGTCGCGGAAGGGCGCCGTAGAAGATGTTTCCCAAACTTCCTGAGTTTAGCACATAACATGGTTAGTGTCACTATGACAGACTAATATAAACATGACTGCAATGCACAATGTGTATGTTGAGTTCCGTTGAAAACCAATCGCATTATTCCTTGGACTACAACATAACATTGCGCGGTGTATTATTCCGTGTTGGGGACATTTCCAGATGTGTCAACGGATGATGCGATTCAGTGTTAAACGTATTGTTACCAAATCCGCCGGTCCGGAGACTATTGGGAAGCTGTTCGTGGACCAATACCGGAGGACCCGCGATGCACCGCGCCTCAGGTCTCATCACCGTAGGTCTCATCACCGTAAGGCCACTGAATACTAGAGTACGTACATTTACGATAACGATATATTACAAAAGACGATAATCACACCTCCACCGCGTCTCGTCCGTTTCCCATTTCCCCTATGCAAGGCAGAAATGACCGACCACATGTCAAACCTATCAAACTGCCCCTCGAAAAATACCCAAACAATCCTGGATTGGTTCGAAAGCCCCAACCAAAACTTATTCTCGTGCGGTCCACGACTGACGCCCCGTCGACGTGAGGCCTCGGACCAATACAAAACCACCTTTACATTGAACCTGCTATATGTTACAACATCCACAGACCCACCATTTTATCAGTTCCCCGCATTCAGTCCTTCTATATGCAAGGCCGACCCGACTGACGATATGTCAGAGCTATCAGAAGGCACCACAAAAAACACAACCATGCCAAACGGGGCTCGAAAGCCGATTTGAAAACTATTTCTACTGCATATGTGGCTCACCCACCTGCAGAGTCCAAGCTCAGAGATGCTTCAATACCAAATCACGCAACACAATCAAATCCGTCTCGTCCGGTAATGCATATGACATGAAAACACCTTCCACAGACGAGCGATAGTACTCGCTGGACGTGGTCTGGATGCATGCGCGAGACCACTTACACCTCACCCGTGCGTTAATTGCGGGAAACAAAATGTCCGCCACGTCACCCGTCTGCGTTGAAATTGGAACATCCTGCGTATTGCCTCTAGTTGGGTGGTTGAACTTGTAACTGTAAGACATTATCATCGTCGTGTAGGCCACACCATGCGCACTGACATAGCATGAAATCTGCGGCGTGTAACGCTCTGATACGAAAAAAGGCGCAGTGGGGGTATCGTCGCCGGGGGTGTCCGCGTAGCCGTCGAACTCTTCATATGTCGTGGTGACTCGTGGGTCCGTGGTGCTGGCCAGTGGCAGGGCGTACATGGCCTGCGCGTTCATCACGGACGCGCAGCAGGAGATTATGACGGGCCGTGCATAAGCAATTACCATGGAGAATCAGAAATTAGAACATGTATATGAGAGTTTAGTCGACGAACACATCAAAAGCCGCGGCCGGTCGGGCGAAAGCTCCGCCGAAGGGTGGGCGATACTCGAGGGAAAAAAAAAAGCGGATCCACTCTTGTGCGTCCCTGGTCAGCGTTTGGGGACATTGTTTTTCAAACCTACCTCCGTGAGGGGGGTCGGTGTTTCCCAAATTTTCGGGCTTGAAGCTTCCTGGAAGAGGAAGGAACGCAAAACGTTCCTGGTTGTTTGTTCTATGTAAAATTCGTGATTTATCATTTTGTTCCTCTTGTTTGCCCTGTCAACTTGACAAATATACATAATATAAGGAAACCAAACTCGTCGATGTCAAAGACCCGTACCATACCGTAAATACCTCGATGCCTTATCATAGATTGTGTGGCTACGACGACCCCCGTACGACTATTGCATGGCATGAAAACGCCCACGGGCATAAACGGAACACAGATAAATTACTACACTAGGCTTCGTTTTGGATCGTTTGACAAATCCAGTTCCCCCGCCCCTGGTAACCACAGGCGTGTGCCTCCAACTCAACGTTAGTTATCTCCTGTAGAATTGTCCATTTCCGTTTGGGGACGAAGTACATAGGTTTGAGTGGGATCATAAAGGAAGGTGTCCAACGGCCAACCCAAAGAAATGTTGTAGACTGTGCATATGAGTGGAACGAGTAAGCAATAAAGACTCTTGGGCTGGGTTCGCACGGCAAACAGGATCAAAATGACGTCGGCAAGTACACCGGAACTGCTGTTGTTTCAGCCACGCTACGATGAGAGTTGCACTTCTAAGCTCAAAACACCTTCAAAGGCAAGACATCCCTAGTCTCTAATTGCTTCAAGTATTCGGATCCGGCGATGCGTACTATAAAACCTTATTCGGTACATAGATAGCTAGCCCATGGGATTGGGCAGCGGGATACAGAACCCGTGAAGTGAGAGTACTCATAAAAGGAAGGTTCTGCTTCAACGACGGGTTCTAGGATAGAGGTAGCACGTTGTGGCCCAACCCTTACCTGAAAGACGGGGCTAGGATAGAGGTAGAACGTTTTGGCCCAACTCTTACCTGAAAGACACGCCTCCATAACCCGAAATCCTTTGGAATTCCATTCCATCTTTGGAAATGTGTATATTTGTAATCTTATTCTTCGAAGTATAGGCTCTGGGATTGTTCATCGGGGAGCACTTGGAATTTACCCTCAAAAATCTGTTTGGATGAGATATAGAGCTCCTTAAGTGAGGAGCCTCCTTAAAGTAATGGCGCACCTCTTCTGTTCGTAGCATGCCTGCAACCGAAGCATGCGCAACTTGGTGCTCATACGACGTGTGCTACCATGGAGGTAGCACATTTTTGCGAGGGTTTTCTTTTCTGAACGACGAGGCTCCTTAACCCACAATCGTTGGGAGGTCATTCTTGTTTTGCAAACGATATTTCATTGTTTACCTAGGCCGGGGGTTTACTCATCGGCTTACAGTTTTAAATTTTACTCAAGATCGACTCGTGTGTGGAGTACAGAGCTCCTCATGTGAGCAGCCTCAGAAACGTGCTTGTGCACTTTCTATCGTAGCATGTGTCAGACTACGTCGTACACAACGGTTGCGAAACGGTCAGGGCTGGACGCGTGAGATGCTTTACGTTGATATTACATGAACAGTCAGGCATGTGTGTCTGTGGCCGTTTGCAAGTTTTCAGTATGTCGTGGGTTATGCTGTGAATCCCATGGACTTGGCGACTACAGTAGACATTTGTTTGGTGGGGGAGTAAATGACGACCCGCCGACATAGCTTCTACTGATACGCACGATATGTCGAGCCAACAACGCACCAGTCAGATCTAAAGACGCAGACCTCCGAAATCTACCACACGCAGCTAGCCCTAAAACCCAGCCAAAAAATACCCTAGTTTGCAGATTCTAATCGGCCAACTTACATGTCTGGTCATGGGGGTTATGTTATGCAGGACGCACGCTACGAGAGGGGTGCATCTAATCGTTCTGAGGCTTTTGGCTTCAGGACCTCAGTACCTCACCCCAAAGCTAATTGCGATCAACATGAATGTACAACACGATTGACAGTCCCATGGCCAAGGCATTTAACGAATACCTATTGCAGAACACAATCTAAATTGGGTACCAGGTAGGTCCTTAGTTGATGGGCCCCGCTGATCAGAAACATTTTGGCCCATAGGTGCTACCTCTATGGTAGCAATCGTCGCAACTACTACACTACGTCGTTGTGACGATACGCCCGGGTGTTAGGTGCGTATCTGGACGGAAACATTCGACCCTTCGGGTATGGAAGCGAATACAAGACGGTCTGTAACACTGCACCATCGAGGACCTACCACATATCATGTCTGAGATGCTCCTCGACTCACCTTATCATTCTCGGTGTCGTTTGTAGGAGCATCGGACGGGGGAAGCAACATCGCGCGAGTCGGACGGCGTTTGGGTGTAGTTGAACTCGTAGGGGGGGACGATGTCGTCGATCCTTCCAGGAAGAGGGGTACGCCTAAACCGCCCAGCCCTTCCCTCTCCTTGTTCACGTGCTTGACAACCGGTCTCCTTATGCTGTTCTTCTGGCGTAAGCAATCGTTCGTTTTGGACAATAACAGAAGGGAGGGAGGCAGGGAGGGAAAGCGGGAAAGAGGGTGCGAGGGAGGGCAGGAGCGAAACTTAATGAAGGAGGGGGGGGGGGGGTGAAAGATTAGGATCGGTATTTAAAGAAGGGAGGGGGCGAGAAGAGAAATGTGGCAAGCTGGGGGGTGATAAGGGACGAGAAAGGAAAATCAACGCAGACAGGGAGGGGCGAAATCAGGGCGTATTGTTTAGTGATCGACGAACACGGTACTTGCCTAGGGGGTGGAGGAATCCGGCTTTTCTGGTGGACAGGAGAAGAGGTTCGCAGTAGCACGTCGAAGAAGTACCTTCTATGCAATGTCCAACTACGAAATGTGTCGTTATCGCTAGTCGCCTGTAGCTATGCACTATTTGACTCGTAACAAGTTCTCGCCACTCCAACTCAAAATCGACTTACCTCCTCGGCACACCCATTCGTTGTCCCAAGAGCACGGTAGCGAACTGCCCTGACTGCCGTTTCGGCGCGAGTCGTCACCTCCATGCGTCGGGCTTCCGGTAGGGTTTGGTCCGGGACAAGCAATGGGCCTGCCGTCGGCTCAGCAGCCTCCAGAACCAACAGCGAGCGAGGTGACACATATGGTCGTATCGCGATATCGAGTCCGCCCTCCGGTAGGGATGCGCTGGGGTGATACGATGGACCCACAGACATCGCTGATTCCGCCAAGGCCAATGTCACGAGTGGCGACACTGCCGGTGGACGTTCAGGGGCTGTATCCTCGATAGATTCCTCCCGTGATGCAAGCAGCGGCATGCCTGGAATAGTTAAGGATAACGCTGATAAGGAGACCATTGGTGCGAGCACCGAGCATCGAGCTGACGACACCGTTGTGTTGATTTGAGGTGTGTGTACTGCGGCCAAGGTCGACTCGAGCGCTGGATATTCAGTCAACTGTATGTTCGAGACCATGTGATATCTCCGTTCTGACACGTCGTCTTGTTTCAGGCACATCACATCGCAAATCTGAACTAAGGCGTCCAAGATCATCATGCCCACGTCGGCGGTGTACATAGCAAGTCGCCGAACGCGCCTACGCCTCCTCAGGTACAATCGGGTTTTCCGTGCACGTTGGTAGTAGCGCGGTCGCCATCTGCCAAACAAGAAAGCGGAAATGACGTCGGCAATAATTACTTCCGCCAGGTACATCAGAGTGTTGATGAAGCGGGCCATGAACTGGTCAGGCAGTCGAAGTGGCTCGTGCCGAAATCTTCTCCATCTGGACTCGCCGCTTCCAGTCTTCGTGCGCGTTCCTTCGCTGACGCTGTCATGATATGTCGTAGCAATTGACGTTCGTGCCGAAGTTATGGTGCTACTGCTGCTGCTGCTGGTGTTCGTCGTCGTCATGCTCCTCTTCCTGCTGTTCCTCCTCTTGCTGGTGGTGGTGTTGGTGTTGGTGGTGGTGGTGGTAGTGCTTCCGTTTGGGTTCCTTGTTGTCTTGCCCTCGCCCGACGTCTGACAGTCAGGAAATAGCGTACATTCACCAAGGGAACAGACGGCGCAGTTCTCCAGGTCGCGTAAGAGAACGCAGTTATAGGAACCGTTGACCACAAGAGCAGGCGTCGCGGTCGTAACCATCCACACGGTGTGACTCCCGGTGACGGTCGCGTAACGGTCTGGAGTACCATAGGTCTCCTTGCAGTAATCGGACCTGAATCGGATTAGTTTCAATGGGTTCGAGGTTCATTGCCAGAAGGAAACGGACGAGGGCGACCCACCGGGAGAGAGGTAAGATACCACTTTGAACGTAAGCGTAGGCACCGCTGGCTTGATATTCAGACGAAGCTTCCTACAAACAACCTAAATGGTCCGTTTATTTACGGCCAGAGTGATACGAATGGCGGTCGATGTGGGCCATGGCGTCCGCAGACGCACCCTACGGTATCGGTGCACCATTTATTTTCTGAGGCATCTCACTTCAGGACCTCTATGCCTGTCCCAAAAAACGATTTGGGGGGGAAATGGAAGTGCAACCCAATGGACGATTCCATGGCCTAGGTATACAACGGGATAAACTTGCAAGAACATGCTGAAACGTTTGGACGATGCTAGGTTATGGAGCCCCGCCATTCAGAAAAACGTTTAAGCCCAAAAGAGCTACTTCTATCGTAGCGCGCATCCGAAGCAAAATACAACGCGCGTGATATCCTAGCCGACAAACATTGCGCATGTCGTAGCTGCAGATGGTACCAGATATTCCTTTTTATAAAACATGAAAAATACACTACAGCTGTGAGATCAAGGATTTCGTCCAAACTCATCTTTGCAAGCTGCTTTTGATACTCCGATCGCGCGTGTTATGGGATGTGTATGTCCTCATCATGAAGGATTGTTGGTCGGCGACTCCCCTTAGTACTGGTTTGCACCAGGGTCGACAGTGTGATACGAAGACGACGACCTTTTTAATCAAGCTGTGAAAGGAATCTATCACCTTCGTAGAGGGGGACAAACTCTGACGGATGTGGAACGCAAACCCTGACAGCTGTTGAACGCACCAGCGTTTAAAATATATATGTAGTCTTCGGTGAGGGGACGGGGGGCGGTTGTAGCTAATTTTAAGATCGCATCATAAATAGGGCTGCTGCACGTATGGTGTTGGACCTAAGAAGATGACGGGGATCAGCCACGTGGTGGTGTTATACGTGAATGCGTCGTGGTTTTAATATCTTCGTTATGTGTACTAGTCAATGATATTTACTCCTTACTGTTTTTTGTTTTCTGAAGGTATCACCCCAGGGTTTACACCAGGATGAGTGTTTGTACGGCAACTATACAACCCGTGTTTTACGGGGACAACCTGGTGTTATATGTGAATGTTAGAGGTTTTACGGTTTCGTTGTTAGTATTAGTTAATGGTACGTATGCAGTCCTTATTTTTGTTGTTTTTGAACGTATCACACCAGGGTTTATACCAGGGTGACTTCATGCACAGCAGCTATACAAGCTGTTATTTAAAAATATACAAACAACAACAACAACAACAACAAAGGGGAGGGGGGGGGGGTCTTTTGGTTGGCGGAGAGCGTTTTTATCCCCATTAGGGCTGCACACCGTTTAGGACGTCAAGCATCTTGTTACTCGTCTAGGGCGTGTTTAGAGTA
Source organism: Laminaria ephemera (assembly GCA_036873875.1). Taxonomy (NCBI): domain Eukaryota; class Phaeophyceae; order Laminariales; family Laminariaceae; genus Laminaria; species Laminaria ephemera. The sequence goes on from JAYJMJ010285703.1 coordinate 10,086, forward strand.
GTACAACGGAATTTCTTTGATTCAGGAAGTGTGTGACGAATAACCTGTATATATCATAAATACCAACAAGCGAGAGACTGGTTAGAACAACCGTATGCACGGATTCCAGACGACACAGCCAGAGATACATTTACATGAGTAGGTATGGGACGTGAAACAGCCGTGCAAGTACTCCGGGCTTGCGGCGCACGCGCTTGGAGCTTGTGTCTCAGATACTTGTAAAGCTCCTTAACCAAAGGAGCCGTAATCTTACTAAACCGTAACTACTCCTTATATAGGCATTTGTTCGCACCAGTGCCAACCGGAATAATCTGAGTTTCAAGAGTTTCGGGACCTGAAACCGGTGTATGATCTAGGCATACAGCACACGCTCTCTACTTCTGTGCCCGTGGTCACGATCGTAAACAATCGTGTAGTAGAACGGCCACTCCGCCGATGTGACAGACTATACAGTATACCTCTTCTGTAGTTGGTGAAACCACACGAGCAGGGAGGGGGGGGTAGTGTCTTGAAATCTAGAGGACAATGTATCCCTTGTACATATGAAAAGTTATCCAACACCAATCCCCAGATGATTACTTCGCAACCGTGGATATGCATTTCTGCAGACATGAAGAGGCTACAACCTATGCACCAGTACTTCATTCCAATAGATGACATGAGTGTAGAGAGATGAAAGGGCTACCATGCGATCAACAGTACAGTCTCAAAACAGGCCGAGAGCTACGCGAAAACGAAATACCACGTGGACGATAATCAGGAGTTCGTACACGTGTAATTATATGAAAAACGACGAGCAGTTAGAATGCCAAATTTGCTGCGCGAATAATATCAACGCGCGTACGGGGGGGGAACAATTTTTTTCATGAAATTGAGTGTGTATCATCTTAAAGAGTGTGGGCTTTTTAATGGGAAAGCGTTGTTTTCATGTTTTCCCTTAATAAACAGGGTTTTCATGAAATTGAGTTTGTGGCATCTCATTGAGTGCCAGTAATTTAATATGAAGATGTCGGATTAGTGTGCTTGAATTTAAAATGAAACAAGTCGTAAAAGGGGAACTCGCGATATTGGAATCACTTTGTGGTATCCATTCCATTTAATATTTCTTGCGGTGACAACCACACA
>JAYJMJ010285722.1:0-11209 GCA_036873875.1 Laminaria ephemera
CTAGGAGCATTATATTTTACAATACAACGACATTCAGGGTTAGTACATAAAAACTCATCGTATCTAATACTATTATTATTTTCATTGAATATTTTTTCAGTAACCTCATGAGATGTCATTAAAGTATTACTCTTATTGTGTATAGCTTATATCATTTAAGTATGCCTTTTTATTAAATTGCTAGTTAATTAATAATAATATATACCCGTATAGGTATAAAGTCAACAGTTTGTATATGGTTATTATTTGTGATTATTAAATATAATAATCACAGTAGGGTTTGCATTGTTGTGGGTGAGGTCTTTTTACTTGTGTTTTTGTGTAATTACGAGTAAAATTAAAGGTACGGTTTAATTATTAAAAATAAGAAAAAAAGGACTGGTTTAAAATGCAAGAATATATAGATAATAAACAAGACGAATATTTCAGAGTTGAATCTGATTCTATGGGTGAGATTAACGTACCTTCTGAAAAGTACTGGGGTGCTCAAACTCAAAGAAGTTTACAAAATTTTGCAATAGGTGAAGAAAAGCAGCCTATAGAACTTATCCATGGTTATGCGCAATTAAAAAAAGCTTGTGCATCTGTAAATGCTGACTTAGGTATTTTAGATAGAGAAGTTGTTGATTATATTTTAAAAGCATCAGACCAAATTATTAAATCAAAATTAGATGATAATTTCCCCCTTTCTGTATGGCAGACTGGTAGTGGAACACAAACTAACATGAATTTAAATGAAGTTATTGCAAATAAAGCAATTGAACTTTCAGGTGGTAAAGTTGGTTCAAAAACGCCAGTTCATCCTAATGATCATGTTAATAAAGGACAATCATCAAATGATAGTTACCCAAGTGCTATGCATATTGCAGCCTTAGTAGCTTTAGAAAAATCATTATTACCAGAAATGAAAGAATTCCACGAAAGCTTATCTAAAAAAGAAGATGACTTTGCCCAGATTTGTAAAATTGGTAGAACACATCTGCAAGATGCGACTCCGTTAACATTTGGTAATGAGTTTTCAGCTTTTGCATCACAAATTAAAGATAATATTGAACGCCTTGAACAATCAGTTAACCAATTACGTTACTTAGCAATTGGTGGTACAGCAGTAGGTACAGGGTTAAATACTCATAAAGAATTTGATAAAAGAGTTTGCCAAGAACTAACAACTGCATTAGGTACAAAATTTTTACCAGCTGATAATAAATTTGCTCAACTTGCAGCACATGATACTTTAGTTGCAACATCTGGTAATTTAAAAACATTAGCAGCAAGTTTAATGAAAATTTCAAATGATACAAGGTTATTAGCATCAGGGCCACGCTGTGGTATTGGTGAGCTTGAACTACCAAGTAATGAGCCAGGTAGCTCAATTATGCCAGGTAAAGTTAACCCAACACAAGCAGAGGCTATGACAATGGTTTGTGCACAAGTTATGGGTAATGATGTTGCAGTAAATATTGGTGGTATGAGCGGTAATTTCCAATTAAATGTATTTAAACCTGTAATTATTTATAATGTTTTAAATTCTATTAAATTAATAACTGATACTATGAGAAGTTTTAGAGTAAACTGCCTAGATGGTATAAAAATTAATGAAGAAAAGGTTAAATATAACCTAGATAACTCATTAATGCTTGTAACAGCTTTAAACCCACATATTGGTTATGATAATGCAGCTAAAATTGCAAAATATGCATACGAAAATGACACGGATTTAAAATCAGCAGCTAGAGAATTAGGGCTTGTAAGTGAAGAAGACTTTACAAGAATTGTAAAAGTAGAAAAAATGTTAAAACAGGACTAAGGTAAAATAAAATGAGATTTTTAAAATTTATATTTTCGTTAATAGTTGCATCATCGATTATGGCTGGTGGTTATTATTTATTATGGAATTTTATAGCATCTAAGCAATTAGGAAATGTGTTATATACATTAAATAATAATCAACAACTAAATTTTGAGTATGATACAGTAACTATTTCAGGTTTTCCTTATGATATAAATGTTTCTATTAAAAATTTAGAGGCTAATACAAAATTACCTGAAGGTAATTTAAAATACATAATTGGAGATGTTGATTTAGTTATCTATCCATTTACTTTAACACAACAAGCAGGCATTGTTTTACCAACTCAACATAAAATTGTTTTAGATCGTGATGGTAAAGAATCTGAATACTTAATTGAATCTGATACTATAGATTTATCAATATTAGATAATAATATTAATTTTCATTTTAAAGATTTTAAGATGTATAGATTATCAGATAATAAAAAGCTAGTTCATGCTGATAAACTTTTATATAAAGCTTATACAGATAATAATAAATCATTTATATTTAGTGCATCAAACATAGTAACTGAAAATAACTCTATTGATTCGCTATTATTTAATATTAATTTAAAAAATGCATTACCAACAGATCTATTTGGGTTTGTTATTAATTTATTAATGTTAAATGATAAAAAGCTATCTACAAAGTATGTGGATATGTATTTAAATAAATTTTTATTAAATAATACTTTATTACATATTGAAAATATGAAGTATGTAAATAATGATGATTGGTTAGAAGTTGAATTGAAAACTAAATTAGATGAAAGAAAGCGTTTAATTGGTAACTTAGAACTTGTAAGTAATAATGTTATGATTTCAGAAAATATAACTCAACTTATATCAGGAAATGATAAACTTGAATTATCAAAAAATAAGCTAATTGCTAAATTAATTGAAAAGAATAATAATAATTTAATTAGAGTTAGTGCAAAGCTTGATAAGGGTGGGTTTTATATATCTAATGAACGTTTAGAAAGAATTAAACCAATATTAAAAGAATTGATTCTTAGATCTAAGTAATTAATATATATAAAGATATAGTTATATAAAATGAGCACAATAGTGGAATGGTTATTTCTTGTATTGTGCTTTTTATCGTGTTATACATTAAAATAAATTAAATAAATATTTATTAATAAAGATGAATATAACAAAAAAAATACTTAAAAATAAAAATGAAAATTCGTAATAAAATATTCTTACTTATAGTACTTGTACAAACTGCCGCATTGTTATTGCTGGCTGGTTTTTCAGGCTATGGTATGTATATGGGAAATAAAAATATTAACGAAAAATATTTAAGTAAAGTAAATTCAAAAATACAAAATCATTTAAATAACTATATTTTAGTAAATGGCATAGATAGTTTTAATAATCAAATGCCATTTAAAATAGACAGTAATCTTATTGTAGTAAGAGAAGACGTTATAGAAAACATCTCTATTTTTAATTTTAATAACGACCTTGTTGTAAATAAAAAATTTAAAATTATGAATTATAATATTTCAGATAACTATTTTAAAAGGTTTACCCATTATTTATTAGGTAAAACATATAAAACTTATATATATGACTTTATTGTAAGAGATAAAGTTTTAGGACAGATTTTTATTAAAATAAGTAATAAAAAAATCATAAATAATTTTGGATTATTTCTAAATTATATATTTAATGCATGGTTAGCATTGCTGGTTTCATTAAGATTAGTATTTATTTTGGTTGATAGAACAATAGTAAAAAATGTTAAATACTTAACTAGGATATTAGATGATTTATCAAAAAATAATATTATAAATAAAAAAGACCTTAAATACACAGAATCAAAAGATGAAATAGCAAGCCTTGCACGAGCTATTGATGTTATGAGTAAAGATATGTTAAACCAAACATATATTAATAAGCAATTAAACGTTCAAAAAAGTATTATGCTTGCCAATATAACAAATAATCTATTAACGCCTTTAAATGGCATAGTAGGGGCATCTGACTTATTAAAAGAATCAAAGAATGATAAAAAAGATTTACAAAAAATTAACTTTATTGAAAAATCTACAAACATACTATTAAACCAATTAACAAATATATTAACTTATATGGATTTAAAAGAAAATATTAATGATGCTAAAATTGCACCTTGCATAGTTAATTACTTATTCCAAACATGTGTTCAAAAAGCACGAAGAAAGTTGTATGAAGATTCTTATGTTAAAATAAATTATATTCATGATGATGTAAAAAATGAATATGTTAAAATAGATGCTCATAAATTAAAACAAGCAATAGACAATTTAATGGATAATGCAATTGAAAGCACTAAAGAAGGTGAAATTAATTTTACAGTTGTAGAAAAAGACTTGCATGATAAAATTAAATACACAATTACATTAGAAGATTCAGGACGTGGTATAAAAAAAGATAAGTTGAAAGAAATTGATAAATTTATTAAACATGAAGAAGAGTACATTCATACTAAAAAATTTGGTTTAGGTTTATCAATTGCAAGTTTAGCAATGAGAAAGCTTCACGGTAATATTGATATATCAAGTGTAGAAGGTGTTGGTACAAAAGTATGTTTAGAATTTACTGCTGATAAAGTATCATTATAAAATAATTGAGAATAAAAAAAAGAGATCTAATTAAAGATCTCTTTTTTTAAGAAAAAACGTCTATAAGCCGAGTCATGTCATATGATTAAAAACCACGTTACTACTATTCATCTAGCCTTATTGTTGCCAATAAAATCAAGCGACCTACCATTTAGTCCACCTGCGAAGAACAGATGTTTTTATCGACGTTCTTGGTCTTGCACCAGATTGGGTTTACCGTGACCCATTTTTATTGCTAAAAACAGCGGTAAGCTCTTACCTTACCTTTTCACCCTTACCATATAAATATGGCGGTTATTTTCTGCGGCACTTTCCCTAATGTAATAAATTACACCGCCAGGCGTTACCTGGAATCTTCTTCTATGGTGCCCGGACTTTCCTCTCGTTTTTATATAAAATACAAAAACCAGCAGTAGTACAACGTCTTTTCTTGACATCAGTATAGTTTTTTTCTACACTAAACACAATGGAAAATTTTAAAAATATAAATTATATTGTAAAACACACAACAAGGAAGAACTCTATAGCAATGCTAATAGGGGCAGATCATGTTGAAATTAGAGCCCCTAAAGGCATTAAAGAAAAAATTATACTACAATTTATTAATAAGCATTATGACGATATTATAGAGAAACTAAATAATAATGTATCATTTATACGAGAATATTGTGAAGATGAACAATTTCATATTAATGGTGATGAGTATACCCTTAATATACATATATCAGATAAAAATTTTGTAAATGCAGAGTTTGGTAATCTTAATGTTTACACAAAAACAGGTGATGTTACTGAAGTTGAAAAACTTGTAAAACAGTACTATAAAAAACTAGCATTACTTGATGCAAACTACCTGGTAAATAAATTTTCTAAAATTATGGGGTTAAAACCAAACCAAGTAAAAGTTAATTTTGCATCTAAAAGGTGGGGAAGTTGCAATCATTATAGTAAAAACTTAAACTTTACAGCAAGAATAGCAATGCTAGATGATAATGCAAAAGAATATATAATTATTCATGAACTATGCCATTTAATACACCCTGATCACTCACAAAATTTTTGGAATGAAGTTGCAAAATATTGCCCAGATTATAAAACCTGTGAAAATACATTAACTAAATTTAAACAAGCTATCTTATAACCCAAGGAACTAATAAATGTTATCAATAAATCATGATTATAAAACTATAAACTATTCTAATATAGATATAGACCATGAATATGTTGTTTTACATTGTATGTGTTATGATGATACCACAGCATTAGAGTTCTTATGTAATCCTAAAAGTAGAGTTTCAGCCCATTTTTATATAGGTGTTGATGGACAAATTTATAATTTAGTAGATGAAGAAAAGCAAGCATGGCATGCAGGGTTTTCAACTTGGAAAAATGACTATTTATTAAATAAAAATTCAATAGGTATAGAACTAGGTAACCAAGGCCAATTAGGCAATGAGTCTGATTATACAAAACAGCAGTATGAATCTTTAAAAACATTATTAAAGTATCTAATGGATAAATACAATATAGCTAAAGAAAATATTTTAGCTCACTCAGATATAGCACCTGATAGAAAAACTGACCCTGGGGCAAAGTTTGATTGGGATATTCTAATTAAAGATAATTTAGCAACAGATTTTATACCAACATCACAAGATGCTCTTGAATCATTAGAAAGCTTTGGTTATTCATTAAAATATAATAATGTAGATGTAATAAAAGCTTTTCAAAGACGCTTTTTACCAAATAATATAACAGGTGAACTTGATGATGTAACTAACGAATATATAAAGAAATAAATTTAATAATATTAATATTTAAAATTTCATCTCTATTTATAAAGTTTTAGTTGACGATTATTCTTTTTATACTTATATTATTACTATATTAATAATTAATGTATAAAAAGGTATAAACGATGAATAGAAATATTATATTTAAGGGCTTAATGACTGGTTTACTTGTAACATGTGCAAGTAACGCTTTAGCAGTAAATTTACCAGTTTCAGGTAATAGTACAGAATCAGGTAATGCAACATATGATGATATCGCATTTACAGGGGATTTTGCATTAACTATTGACTCTGGTGCAATTATAGATACAACTAATGTGACTAACACTGTTGATGGTGAAGCTTCAATTGCAGTAACAGCAGGTTCAACTTTAAATATTTCAGGTGATGTAGGTACAAGCCCATTATCTCTTAAGTCATTATCAACAGATGCAAGTGCTGCAACTATTAATAAATTATCAGGCGATATATATTTACAAAAACTTGATATGAATGCAGGCTCAACATTAATTTCAACAGGTGGTACAATAACAGTTATTGATAGTAACCCTGGTGTTGCTGATTTTACACTAGATGGTACTTTAAACCTTGCAGATACAAACGTAAATCTACAAGATGCTATTGAAGTAGATGGTACATCTGCAATTACACTATCAGGTACAACTGTAGTTAGCCAAGGTTTTAATATAGCACCAGCTGTCGCAAGTTCTACACTTAATATTTCTGATACTTCAAATTCTGGTAATATTACTATTAGTGATGGTGCAGACTTATCATTAACTGGTACAAATACTGCAAGAACTGGTGCAATTAGTGTAGGTAATGGATCAACATTAAATATAGATAATGATGATACAGTAACTCTAGGTGCAATTAACGGTACTGCAGCATCTACAGGTGCAGTTGATTTTACAAAATCATTTACATTAGATAATGCAATTGGTGCAACAAACTCATTAGCAAATGTTGAAGTTACCGGTGCAGGTATTGTATTAACTGCAGGTTCAAATATTACAGCTGATAATATTAATTTTGATGGTGCAGCAGAACTAGAAGTTTCAAACGCTACAATAAATGCTGATATAACAACAAATGTTGGTGGTGAAGGTACTGTAACATTTAATGGTACAGGTAGAGTAATAGGAGATATTGGTACAGTTGCTGATTCAGTAGCTGCAGTAAACTATGTTGGTTCAACAAGTTCATTAAATACGAATACTTTTGCAAATGCTATAAATCTATCATCGGGTGCAACAGTAAGTGCAAATTCAAACGCTGTTTTAAATACTGCAGCCCTTACAATAGGTACAGCGTCAAGGTTAAACATTGGTACAAATGATATTTCAACAACAGGTACATTAGATATTTCAGGTGCATCAACATTTGGTACATCTATTACAAGTGCTTCAAATTATGGTACTTTAACAACAACAGGTGCTGCAACAATAGCTGCTGATACTTTAGTTAATATTAATGTTACAGATAGAGCTGGAGTAAAACAAGGCGATACTTATACATTTATTGATTCAGGTGCAGGTGCAGGTGTTGCAAACGTAACAAACGCAACAGATAATACAAATTTATTTGATTTTATCCAAAACTCAAACACAGAAGATTTAGGTTATACATCTCAAGTAACAGTTAGTTTTGATACTGATACAACAGGCCTAGTAACTGATGAATTTGGTACATCAATCCAAACTGATATTGTAGGTGGTAACCTTACAACAGCATTAGCTGATGTTTTACATAACCTAGCAGGTCTTCCTGCATCTCAACAACTTACAGTGATGACTAATATGGTTCCTGAGTTAAATGGTGCAAGAGTAGAAACTACATTTGAAAATCAAAACAGAATTTATGATGCTATTAGAAGCAGATTAAAGTCTAATGATACTATATCAGATGCTGATTTATGGGTTCAAACTTCATTAATATCTACAGATAAAGATAAAGTAACAACAATAGATGGTTATAACTCAGATGCAAAATCAATTACAGTAGGTATTGATGGTAAAGTTAATGCTAAAACTAATGTTGGTTTAGCTTTTACACATACTAAAACTGATATTGACGGTAGTGATACTTTTATTGGAAATAAAACAGATGTTGATAGTTATAACATAACAGCGTATGGTGCAACATCTTTAGAAAATGGTACAATTATTGATGCTCAAGCAACATTAGGTAAATCAAACTATGAAACAACAAGAAACTTAACAGTTATTGGTGCAGGTATAGCTAAAGGTGATATTGATGCTATGAGTTATGGTATTAATGCTAATGTTTCAAAAAATTATGATTATAACAATGGTATTTCAATTACTCCAGTAGTAGGCTTAGCTTATAACCATGTTAACTTTGGTAATTATACCGAAACAAACTCAGCAGCAGCTTTACAAGTTGAAGATGCAAGCTTTGAATCTTTAAAATCTAAAATTGGTTTAGAAGTAGCTTTTGCTAAAACTCCAATTAGTAAAACTTGGAATGCAAAACCACAAGTGCATGCATCATGGAACCATGAACTTATTGATAATAACTACGGTTATGATGCAAAACTAGTTAACTCAGTAAAACCATTTTCAATTGATGGTGTAGAGCCTGAAGCTAACTCATATACTATTGGTGCAGGTATTAACTTATCAAATACTACAAATTGGACAATAGGTGCATCATATGATGCTAACTTAGCAAGTGATTCTTCAGCACATATTGCAAGGTTATTACTTAGAAAAACATTCTAGTATAAATTATATTTTATTTAATATAAAAAGCTTTCATATTTGGAAGCTTTTTCTTTTTTTATATTAACCTTGTTGTATTATAATTTTTGCATTATAATTTTATTATAAATTAAAAACAAAGAAAGTTTAAACTAATGTCTAACTTATCAAATCATATTAAAACAGTAGATAATTTCCCTAAACAAGGTATTAAGTTTTATGATATATCTCCTTTATTAAAAAACCAAATGAATGAAACTATCGACCAAATGAGTACATTGTTTGATGATGTGTTATGGGATAAGGTAGATACAGTTATAGGCGTAGAATCAAGAGGGTTCTTGTTTGCATCAGCACTTGCTTATAAGCATAATAAAGGCTTAGGTATATTACGAAAACAAGGTAAGCTACCTAATGTAGGCGCATCAGTATCATATGGTTTAGAATATGGTGAGGATGTTCTTGAAATGCAAAACGGATCAGGTAATATTTTATTAATTGATGATGTTCTTGCAACTGGTGGCACATTGCACGCCGCAGCTGATTTATGCGTAAAAACAGGGCATAACGTTTTAGATATCGCAGTTTTAATTGATTTACCAAAATTAAATGATTTTAACTGGAACGGTATAAAATGTAAGTCATTAATACAATATTAAAATAATATATTGTATTTTAACCTTAAAAGATATATATTCAGCTTATGAAAACACAACAATTTGATACTATTATTATAGGTGGCGGGGCTTCAGGGCTTATGGCTGCAATTACAGCAGGTAAACGCGGGCAAAAAGTTTGCGTGCTTGATCATGCTGATAAACTAGGTAAAAAAATATTAATCTCTGGTGGTGGTAGGTGTAACTTTACAAATACTGGAACATCAGCAGATAGATTCATATCTAAAAACAAGCATTTTGCAAAGTCAGCTTTGGCACAATTTACCCAAAATGACTTTATAGACATGATTAAAAAACATAATATTAATTACCATGAAAAAACTCTTGGACAATTATTTTGTGATGATTCTGCAAGCCAAATTATTGACATGCTATTAACTGAAGCACGTTTAGCAGGGGTTAAAATTATCTTAAAGTGTGAAGTTGAAGATATTTTGCTAAATGACTGTTATTTAATAAAAATAAATAAAGATTTATACAGATCTAAAAGTTTAATAATGGCAACAGGTGGTTTATCAATCCCTAAAATTGGAGCAACAAATTTTGGTTATAAAATAGCTCATCAATTTAATTTAGCAGTTGAAGAAACTGCACCTGCATTAGTTCCATTTACATTTAATGAAAAAGACAAAGCAATTTATGAATCGCTATCAGGTATCGCATTTAATGCTAAGGTAACTTGTGGTAAAACTTCATTTACAGAAAATATACTATTTACTCATAGAGGAATTAGTGGGCCTGCTATTTTGCAGATTTCATCATATTGGAAACAAAACGATGAGATAAAAATCCATATAATGCCAGAACTTGATTGGGAAGATTTCTTTAAATCTAAAAGACAAGAACACCCTAAACAAGAATTAAGAACAGTATTATCAGAAGTTTTACAAAAACGCTTTGTAAATGCTTTATTTGATGCAGATATACTTAAAAACTTGGTTATGGTGCAAGTAAGCGATAAATATATAGCTAAGCTATTAGAATTTTTTACTAATTTTACAGTAAAACCAAACGGAACCGAAGGCTACAGAAAAGCTGAGGTAACAATAGGTGGTATATCAACTAAAGAGCTGAATGCAAAAACTTTAGAATGTAAAAATATCCCAGGGTTATACTTTATAGGCGAGCTAGTAGATGTAACAGGCTGGTTAGGTGGCTATAATTTCCAATGGGCTTGGTCATCAGGTTATGCAGCAGGTAATAGCTGTTAATAAGATATAAAAAAAAGAGACTGTATTAAATACAATATCTTTTTTTATTTGTTGATTATGCTTTTAAATCATTATAATCAAACTCGCCATTTTTTACACCGGCAATAAAGGCATCCCATTCATCTTTGGTGTAAGTAATTTCAGGGCTATTAGTAGTGTTTGTATTAACCACAATAACTGAACCATTTTCAGATTTTCGTACGCCAACACAACATCAACAATCATCAGATAAAGAACTTTTTTGGAAGTTTTTACCATTTATATCAACAGTAGACATAATATTCCTTGTATTAAAAAAAGTGATACTAATTATTTAGCTTTTATATAATAGTAATTATATACGAAATAGTCAAGTATAAA
>JAYJMJ010285729.1:0-11208 GCA_036873875.1 Laminaria ephemera
ACAGATCAAGATAAAGCACTTCTTTTGTATTGCTCTTAGTGTTCCGATGTTTTAAGGAGAGTAGTGCCTGGTTTCTGGTCTGGATTTGACTAACGTTGATTGCTACGTCCAGAGTTTTTTTTGATTCGGTTTTCTTCAAATCACTACCCTTGCTTACACTTGCCTCAAGCTTTACTCTTTAGTCAGAGGTTCATTAGAGGAAAAGCCATGATTGTAAGAACGCTTGAAGATCTAAAAGAAAGTGGTGACTATCGCGAGAAAGCTGGCGTGTGGAGTAGCAGTCGGTATTTACTCCAGAAGGATAATGTTGGTTTTACCTTAACCCAAACGACCATTTCTGCCGGCGCGTCTCAGGAAATGCAGTATAAAAACCACCTGGAGGCCAATCTGGTACTTGAAGGTGAGGGGGAGGTGGTCGATATGGAAACAGGAACCGTTTTTTCTCTATACCCGGGCGACATGTATACGCTGGATAAGCATGACCGGCACCGACTGTCAGCAAAGACCGATATGCGTCTTGTCTGTGTTTTCACTCCTGCTTTGGTCGGACCTGAAACACATGATGAATCAGGTTCCTACCCGATTCTGAATGGGGACTAGGGAGTCCTCTGATCAATTCCCTGGCTAAATAAGCTAACAATCAACTGTTTTATCATGGCTTCGGGTTTTGTGGGTATCGGTATTGAATCGATCAATCTGTGCAATGTAGATTTTTCAAGACTGAACTTAAGTTCAGCATGCGGTAAACTACGTAGATGGACCTTACTGACATTCTTCTTGATTTAAATCCAGCACAGCGCGAAGCAGTGACCGGCCCTCCTTGCCACATGCTGGTTCAGGCAGGTGCTGGTAGCGGAAAAACCAGAGTACTAACCCACAGAATTGCCTACCTGAACCGGGTAGAGAATGTCTCTCCATTTGGCATCCTCGCTGTCACCTTTACCAATAAGGCCGCTCGGGAGATGCGTAATCGGGTGGAGGATTTACTGGGAACACCGGTAGGTCCGATGTGGGTTGGCACCTTCCATGGTATTGCACATCGTTTCCTTAGAACTCATTGGGAAGAAGCCAAGCTACCATCTGCTTTTCAGATTCTTGATGGAGACGATCAACGTCGATTGGTCAAACGGACGATCCGGTCGCTTGAGCTGGATGAGGCTCAGTGGGTACCGCGTCAGGCTCAGTGGTTTATAAACAATCAAAAAGATGAGGGGCGTAGGCCGCACCACATCGATGACATGAACGATCCGATTACCCAGCAGTTGATCAGAATATATACCGCCTATGAAGCATCCTGTGAGCGAGCAGGAGCCGTAGATTTTGCAGAGCTACTCCTTCGAGCCCTGGAAACGCTACGTGATACTGAATCGTTGCTCACTCATTATCACCGAAGGTTCCAACACTTGCTCATCGATGAGTTTCAGGATACCAACACCATCCAGTATGCCTGGATACGACTCCTTGCTGGAGAGAAAGGACATGTGTTCGCTGTTGGAGATGATGATCAATCCATCTATGCATGGCGTGGAGCAAAAGTTGAGAATATTTTAAACTTCAATCAGGATTTTCCTGACGCGCAATTGATCAGGCTCGAGCAAAATTATCGATCCAGCGGAAATATCCTGAACGCAGCAAACGCGTTGATTCAACAAAATGTTGGAAGGCTTGGAAAAAAACTGTGGACTGCCGACAGTGATGGGGATCCGATCACTCTCTACAACGCTTATAACGAAACTGATGAAGCGCGTTTTGTCGTTGAAACGATTCAGGATCAGGTATCCAGTCAGGGTGCACGTCGTTCTGATTTTGCTGTGCTCTATCGTTCAAATGCCCAATCTCGGGTCATCGAAGAATACCTCGTAGCAACTGGAATAAAATATCGGGTCTATGGCGGACTCAGATTTTTCGAGCGTTCTGAAATCAAGGATGCCCTGGCTTATTTACGACTTTGTTCTCATTCCCATGATGATGTTTCCTTTGAACGAATCGTCAATCAGCCTCCAAGGGGTATAGGTGATAAAACCGTGAGTCATATTCGGGAGGCAGCTCGATTCAATGATTTGCCACTTTGGGAAGCGGCACAAGTACTCATTGAAAATAAGTCACTTAGTGGCAGGGCTGAAACGGCTGTCGTAAAATTTATAACGTTAATAAGGACCTTGCAGTCTAATATCGCAGAGCTGCCTTTACATAAGCAAATTGAACATATTACGTCCAATAGCGGGCTTGAAGATCACTTTAAGAAAGATCAATCTGAACGCGGTCAGTCCAGGGTTGAGAACATAGTAGAACTCTCAAATGCAGCGCGTACGTTTGAGTTTGTTACAGAAGAGGATGAGGATATTGGCATCAGCAATGCTTTTCTGGCGCACGCGGCTTTAGAGTCGGGGGAAGGGCAGGCCAGTTCTGATGAAGATTGCGTGCAGCTGATGACACTGCATACTGCAAAGGGTCTGGAATTTCCGTTTGTTTTTATAACTGGTATGGAGCAAGGGCTGTTTCCTCATCAACGTTCTGCAGAAGAACCTGGCAGGATGGAAGAAGAACGACGTCTCTGTTATGTTGGCATCACGCGGGCCCGCCGAAAGCTCTACCTGACCTTGGCTGAACAGCGACGTGTTCATGGTCGTGAACAATATAATATGCCCTCAAAATTTATAAGTGAGATACCGGGTGAGTTTCTCGAAGAAATTCGACCTCGACTCAATATTTCACGCCCTGTTTATCAACCGCTGCGAGAAACACAGGTTCAGGCAGAGGAGGAAGGAGAGTCTTTCCAAATTGGTCAAACCGTACTGCATGGTAAATTTGGTGTTGGTGTCGTGGTTGATCACGAAGGTCAGGGACCCAAGGCCAGAGTTCATGTGAATTTTGAAGATGCTGGTCCAAAGTGGCTTATGCTGGGAATGGCCAATTTGCAGCCAAGCTAGGCGTTCCAATATTGGTGCAGAGTGATCGTGATAGATCAACTGAATTGGATTTGGAAAGTAACTTTATTTTTCCTGTAAATTATTTGAGTAAACATCGTAAGCAGTTAAGCTGTAAATTGAGGTTGTTGTAAAGTTGCATGTGTACTTATTCGAATCAAAAAAAATCACAGTGTGTCAGTGATTTTGCTTATGCTGTTTGTGAAGCAAGCAGCTTTTCCGAAGCCTTTACTGCCTTTCAGACAGTAGTTAAATCCCTGGGCTATGATGGTTTGCTTTACACCTATGTCCCAAAAATTCTGTTGGATTCAGGTTTGCCTGTAGCTCCTGTATACGAATTGTCTGATGGCTATTGTCCTGCCTATATTGATGAATACACAGTATCCCGATTCGATAAGGCTGATCCCTTAATAAAGATGATAAAAGAGGGAGTGAATACTCCAATAAATTGGTGGGGACCGCACTGTGGTAGCTACATGAATCGCGACCCGAGATCTCGGGAGGTGATCCAGGCAGCCAAACATCATGGCATACAGAATGGGTTAACTATTCCTTTGCTATCCGGTAGTAGTGGAATTGCAGGTGCAAGCGTAATTTCGTATCAATCACATTCATTTCAAGTCCTGATTGATAGTTCTTTACGAGATCTCGAGTGTTGTACCAGACTTTTCCATGGAATGGTGATGTCCAATATCAACTATAAATCCAATTTTCTAAAATCCGTTTTCGCCTACCTGAGTACGACAGAAAAAAAATATCTTGCAGGCCTTGCATCCGGACAATCTCCTGCGCAGATAGCACTGAATATTGGAAAACAGGAAGGCTACCTTGAGCAGGTAGCTATTCGATTGCGGAAAAAACTATCTGGAGTTGCGGCTGAAGAACCGCCAGGGATAAATAGAAACGAGTTGATGTACTTTGCCGGTTTGATAGAAATTTTGGATTACTCTTCGCTTGACTAGGTTCCCTCGGTTCGCCTGAGAGATCGCAGTACTTCCAGTATGCAACACATCCCTGTGTTGCCATTTGCCATTCCCTATGACTGTGGTGCTTTTTCTTCTTCAGGTGCTTTCTTCTAGGCAGGTGGTGTGTATTTGAATAGTGGATCGATAGATTTGCCGCGGTAGAGCAATTCGTGATGAAGATGTGGTCCGCTTGATCGCCCGGTGCTTCCAACGAAACCGATGGTTTGCCCTCGCTTTACCAAACTTCCGATTTGCAGTCCTTTCGCGAAAGCGTTCATATGGGCATAAGCTGTTTGGAAATCGTTTTCGTGTTTTATCCTTATGTAGTTTCCGTAGCTTGAACTGACATAGTGCTTGTCGATGACGCCATCCCCAGCTGCAAATATTGGAGTTCCTGTTGGTGCGCCATAGTCTATACCTTTGTGTTTTTTGGGTAATGGGACACCCGTCGGGCTAAATCTGTATCCATGCCCGGATGTTAACGTGCCGGAAGCTACCGGTTTTTTCATGAGTGTATGTGGTATCTCATTGAGAGGATATTTGCTGACGATCTTATCTTCGTTGTTCCTTTTTTTATCTTTTTTACCAGATCCACCTGATTTGAGTTTGTTGAAACCTGATGAGACACCGCTACCTATCTTTCCCCCAAACGTTTTCAGACCTGAACCCATATCTTTGGTATTAACTGATTCGCACCCAGACAGAAATACGGTGAAGATTATTGAAAGCAAAAAAACTGGAAGTTTGAAAGTTTTGATTGATAGTCCTCCCGAGGGTTTAGTGCATTTTCTGTCTAAAACAAATGTTCTCATGTTAGCTGGTCCCTTTTTATTGTTGTATCAAGTAAATATGTTTCAGAAATTCTGAACAACCGGATTCTTGTTTATGTGGCAAACTTACGCTGTGAAACGGATTTGGACAAAATAATTCTCTATTGAGGATGCGAAAATAGTTGCTCACAATTTTGACCTTGTTTTCCGTCTCCCAGGGTAATAAATGGTAGTAGTAGTGCTGCTGGCGCTGCCACAGTCGCCAGTGCTGCAGCTGCTGCCAACCTTGCGTATAGTTTTCGACTGGGGCGAATTTTAGGTTTGTTGAAAGTACCGCGGATCAGTAGTGGCGAGGTCGCTGAAAAAAGGCTTGAGTCATGTGGGGATGGTGTGATTTTCAGATCAAGAATTTTCCGATTCAAATCAATCGAACCATCAGCTGAAAACAAGGTGTCATCAGTATCTACAAGGAAGTGATCTATTTCAGCCACTCCGCTTTCGATATTGATATTTGCATATCCACACTTTACCGCGATTTTCTTCCGATCTCTTCCAAAGATAAAGGACAACACTTCCATAAAATCTGCGCCTGCTACTTCCACAGCCAAGGCGTCTATCTTCCCATTTTCAAACAGTGTATAGAGCTCACCGTCTAGGCTACCAATCATTTCCGAACCGTTCTGTCCACCAAACCACACTTCTATCTCCGTGCTGAGATTACCTTCTGAAATAGTGCTTGCCAGAGTAGCCGGCAAAGGAAATTTTGACAGGTTCATATTGTGAGATCGCAAATGGAAATTGCCGTCTGCAAGGCCAAGGTCATCAAGAGTGTATCGAAGAGACGCAGATATTTCACCATCATCGGTTTGCCTGGATAAAAGTGTACTATCCAGAACGTTGTCTTTTACCTCTGTTTTCAGATGAAAGGTGCCGGCGCTAAAGCCCTGGTAAAGTATATTTTTCAAATTGATTGAAGCCTTTGTATCAAAGCCGTCAATCCACCGGTTGAGATCGGCAACAAGATCACTGGTTTCCTGTAGGGCATTGCTTTGGGGCAGATCCGCCTGACCAGCCGCAGTACTGGGGCTGCTTTCAGTTAAAAGATCGAGGTTCAGCTGGTTTGACTGAAGTTCGATGCTCAGTAGCGGTTTATGCTGATCAACGATCATGGATATTGTGCTCTGCAGATCAGAACTTCCCCATTGAATGTCTAACTCCTGGAGTTGTGCCTGTTCTGTATTTACAAAAAGTGATGTAGTTGCTGTTATATCCGGAATTTCCTGTGTATTGAATCCAAAAGTTTTTAGTTGCGAGTGCAAGTTTGAAATGTCTGCATTGACCTCGAATTGGAACTGTTTTTCGCTGAGTAAAGGAGATGCAAGAATATTCGCAGTAACTAGCGAATCCAGGTTGGAAATGCTTAGTTGTAGATCGGTTGCATTGGAAACATGATCATGCAAATTGATCACTCCATTGATAGTGACTTCTGTTGGAGATGAATGATTGCTTTCCATAAGGATTAATGAGGAAATACCGGGATTTGTACCAAGGTCCAGAGTGCCATTCAGGTTGAAATCTGCAACTATCCTTGAGTCTAGACCAAGATATTTTATGGTGACCTTTTCGAAGTCCACTATTGTGCCGGCCCCTAACTCGGCAACCTGATCATAGGCACCAATAAGAGATTGATGCAGCGAGAAAAAATCGGTTTTGCTCTTGCTCTGCGCGACAATAACATTGACATTGGATACTGTTGAATTGTCAGGTAGTAGTTGTCCGGTGAGTAGATCTGACCACGAAAAATTGATGGAAATATCCGCATTTTTGAGCTCACTTTGATCTGCCTGATTGCGCATAGTGAGTTTGTTAATGGTAATTTTTGGATTTTTACCAAAGAGGTCAACATCTACACTCTCTACTGACACAATGAGGTCTGGTGCGAGGTTTGAGTTATTTATTTTATCAGTGGCGTATTTCGCAATTGCCATTTCTGAAAACCACACAACAAGCATCAGAACAAAAACCAGTAATAGCGATATCCGTAGATATGATGAGAACTTGCCTTTATTATTTTGCAAGTCGTCGGTGGAAGGGACGGTAGAACGGCTGGGAAGTTGAGACGGCAACATCAATTTATCTGAAACAACGTGTATTCGATGAAGTTAGCCAAACAATGTAATGTTTGGATAGATAGGATTTCCTAGCAAATTCTATTCTCGAACAGATAAGCGCCTGATTATTAATATAAAAAAATAAACAGCAACCGCTCAGGAAATACCTGCAGTGCGGGTGAAGATCCTATACAAAAAGCACTGGAGACCTATAGTGATTTGGCAGAAGCGGGCAGGTCGTCCCCCTGCCGGCTAATGGAGACGTTCGATTGTTATTGTTCTCAGTGGGAAGAGATATTGGTCCGTCCGATCTTACTCAGATTTACCGAAGCCACTGTCGCCGGCTGTGTCGATTTTCTCGCACATTCTTTTCATGGCGTCCATCGTAAGATCTCTGCCTGGCCCAAAAAGCTCTCTGAGCTCTTCACTGAGACTTACCTCTGCCCCGGCGGATGTTCTTTCCCAGCCAAAATTAAACGCTGCCGCACCTATCCCAACCAGCATTACCCACATCAAGAGTTTGATGCTGCTGCCGAGAATGCGCAGGATCCCGAAGAGAATCAAGAGGCCGCCAAGGATCATCAATACATAGCTGGCATAGTCTTGAAGAAGAAAATTATTCCAGTGTTCCAGGAATTGATCAATGATTTTAACTCTCGCTAGCGGTTAGTGTGATCATCAAATGAAGGAGTATTGGGTTGACAAAGATTAAAATATGCCAGCATCCAGCCCGGCTGCCATGGTTGCTCCCAGTTCGTTACATTGACCCAAAAAATTCGGGTCGTAGTCACCATGCAGAAGCAGGTTGTGGTGTGCTTTTTTCCAACAAAGACCTGCTAGAATTTTTTCAACACCGATCTCAGTTCCGGTGCCATCAAGTCCAGCTCGAATGTAGAGGGCGTAGGGCAGGCCCTGTTTCTCTTCCAGCACCGGGTAGTACGTGCGCTCGAAAAAATCTTTGATCAGTCCGCTCATGGCGCCGAAATTTTCGGTTGTACCAATGATAATGCCATCGCAACCCAGTACGTGTGAGGCATTGGCTTCTTGTGGTCGCAGCAGAGTTACATTGACGTTATCAATATCTTCATGCTGAGCACCCTTTGCAACGGCGTCTGCCAGTGCTTGAGTGTTTGTAGAAGGTGTGTTGGCAACTATGAGTAGTTCTTTCACGGATGAGCTGGAATACTGGTTTAAACCTCGCTACCATACCGCAAATGAAGCCACATTATCCAAACAGAATTGTCTGTCTGACGGAAGAAACGACCGAGACGTTGTACTTGCTTGGTGAACAACATCGTATTGTAGGCATATCAGGATTTACCGTGAGACCCCCTCAGGCAAGGAAAGAGAAGCCCAAGGTATCGGCCTTTACGTCAGCTAAAATAGACAAAATATTGGCGCTGGAGCCTGACCTGGTGATAGGATTTTCTGATCTGCAAGCCGATATAGCGTCGGAGTTAATCAAGGCAGGCAAAAATGTCCTGTTACTCAACCATCGATCAGTCGAAGAGATCATGAGCATGATTCTGGTCTTGAGTGCACTGGTAGGTGTTGCAGAGAAAGGGCAGTCAATGGTTGATGGTTACCTTAGGGCCATTGATGACGTGCAGCGAAAGGTGAGCGCTTTAGAAGCTCCCAAGCCAGTCGTATATTTCGAGGAATGGGATGATCCCAGGATCTCCTGCATTCGCTGGGTTTCAGAGCTTGTCGAGATTGCCGGGGGAAAAGATTGCTTTGCGGAGCTCGGGCTCAAGTCGCTAGGCAAGGATCGCATCATTGCCGATGATCAGAGCATTATCGACAGAAATCCCGATATCATTATTGGCTCCTGGTGTGGCAAGAAATTCTCGCCCCAGAAAGTGCGTGCTCGCAGCGGATGGGATGCCATCAGTGCGGTCTCACAAAATCATCTGTATGAAATCAAGTCGGTCAACATCCTGCAGCCAGGCCCTGCGGCGCTGACTGACGGATTGTCAGAGCTGGTTTCGATTATTGGTTCCTGGCGACAGTCGCGTTGCCAGAAGGCGTGAGCGTTAGCTGTCTGTGAGCTAGTAGGTATACAACCACGCCCCTATGGCAATGTGGAGTCTTGCAGTACCAGAATCTCGACATCTTCCCCAACCACACCCGTAACATTGTCCCTGAGTACGAAGGTCAAAACCTGACCCGGGTTCAGTTCTACCGCGTAGGTCTCGGGAATCAGTGTGCTTCCCCCACCCACGGTCAGTCCGGTAAATGTGTAGTTGCCTGGCACAACTTCGAGATAGCCGCTATCTGGCTTGTCATACGTTAAGGGAATATTGAAAGTTGGTTGTTGGGGTATTAGGTCCGCTTCATCTACTAGCAGATGCACATCGATAGCGCCTTTTTCCGCAAAAGCTGGTGCTGCATGTACGACTCGTAAAAAGCTCAGACCGGTGCCGCTCAGTGCCCGATTTTTCAGTGTGACAATATCAATCGGTTTGCCGGCAGTGGAAGAACCTCTGACTATCATGGTACTCACAGTATTCTCGGCTAAATAGAGTTGATTAACACCCGCTATCTGTTCGGCGCTATCCGCTCCAGCTCTGAACTCTTCAGCGTAATAAAGGTCAAAGTCGTGTGCCAGTGAGGGGTCTAGTGCGAGATACTCCGAGGACCCATCGATAAAGGATAGGCCTGGCAAATTCAGAAATGGATTTTCAGTTTCCCCGCGATCTACTACAACAAGATTGTCTGTTTCATCAGTGACCGCGTGTACAATTCTGACCAGTGTTTGTCCGCCTACTTCGGTCGTCTCGTTATTGCCAAAGGCGATGTCTGACGCATCTGGTGCAGGGACATCGGGTTCAGGAATGTCGAAATCTTCCAGATTGGGGGGCTCGATAATGCCCTCTAGTCCAGGGTCTATGGATGACGGTGGAATGATATCGTCACCATCGCCAGTACCCAAGATACCTCCGTCACATGCACTCAAGGTCAAAACAAGCGCTAGAAAAGCGAGTGTCGACAGACAAGAATTTAGTCTGAAAAAACAACTCGACTTTCTTTGAATGTGTTGCTTAGTCATCTTTTTGTTCATCCGCCGGTTGTTCATCTTCAATCAGATACAAACCAAGTCCTGCCCGGTATCTGCCCTTACCTTTAACATCCGGATTCAGGTCCCGGTCCTGTGAAGATAGAAACTTGTCGAGTTCCTTGAGTAAATTGGAAGCCTTGTCTCGACTGAGTGCTTTAAACTTTCGGAGACTTTCGTCTGAGATGTTGTCATAAACGACGCTAAGTTGAAGTCGTGATTCATCAGCTCCGCTGGAAATGTTGTGATCAAGAGTAGTCAGGAGATCAACTGAACTATCGCCAAACAGTGTGAGCATATCCTCTTTACTTTCATGTGGAACGTAGCCTTTGCGCTGCAAAGTAATCATGTCGGATTCTTCATCTCTGGATACAGTGCCGACACGGATCAGTTCATCGAGGATAGCGCGAGCCGGGACATCTCCACTGTAGCGTTTAACCAATTGATTGAAGAGTTGTTCAGTGTCGCCGTATCCCAAAGGCATGGGTTGGCCGGTTTCGTCCTGGAAGTCAGTGTCCTGTAACCAGCCTGTTACGACACGAGCCGCACGGTTGTGCTTCGAGGATAGCGTGCTTATCTCGGCAGGGAGCTCCTGAATTCTTTTGACTTCCTTGCGATTGATGCCGGTAACTGTGGCTATCCGTGAGACGGTTGTTTTTTTCCCGCCGACACCGAAATTTTCTTCAGCTTCACGCACGAATGCCTGTTTGGCCCAATCTGCAAATTCGGCATGAGACACACCATGACGCAACACCAACCTGGCGAGAGGTCGAAGTAATCTGAAGACTGATTTTTGCAGAACTTCTTGCATGATTAGGTGAGGTTGTTGAGGTTCCCGGTTGGTAGTCTATTTAGATTCAGTGTGGAACTCTTGGAAGGATATCCTTCCTGGTGCCCTTGGAACTATCAATAATTGAGCCGATGTGGGATTATTATCCCAACATTGGCCCAGGCTCACAAGTATTAATGTCACGATAGGGCTATTCAGCGCCTTACAAAACCACAAGGCGTGAACCGGTTCACTAGTCACTATAGTGCATATGATGCCGGTTTCTGCGGCATGAGGCTCTGCAGATCGGGCTGCGCCGACTTTAGGCCTCAAATGATGCCAGCAGATCCTTGGCATCAACCTGATCACCGACACTGACCAATACTTCCTTTATCTGCCCGTCACGCTCGCTGTGGATTGCCGTTTCCATTTTCATCGCCTCAATGGACATCAGCACCTCTCCTGCGCTGATGCTCTGTCCGGTCACCACATTGAGCGTCGATATAACTCCCGGTAAGGGGGAGCCGACCTGATTGTTATCCTCCGGATCAGCCTTGGGTCGAACGGCACTTTCAGCAGCACCATGCGCCCTGTCGGGTACCGCTATCGAG
>JAYJMJ010285740.1:0-11207 GCA_036873875.1 Laminaria ephemera
CCCAGCAAGAACCGCGACTCGCTTGTTGCTCGGCTCGGTCTTGCTAACCTACTCGTGAGGTCTGCACCCAACAGTGGAGCGGAAGGGCGCTGATTTGCGCCTGTGCCCCCGAATCCCCAGACCCCGATATAAACATGCTCAATTCTCTCTATAATAAACCGTGACTTGCCGGTGACTGCATCTACGGAGACCGTTACTTCTACCGACAAATCTATCCGTACTGTTGTATGAATACCTGGTTTATATCACACCACTACGCCCGGACATTTAAGTAGCGTTTGAGTGTTCATGTTATTATCCTAAAGGACCATACATATTCCTGACAGTGGAAAGTGCGATATACACGAATGAAAACGGAATGTTTGTTGATTTGATGTGTCGGGAACTAAGACCGTTACTAATGGCAAGGAAACGTTGCACAAAAACGTTTATATTTCGAACATACCAGCCAAACTATTCCCGTACGGCTGACTATGGGCCCAATTTTTTATATATGTTTTGGAACTTTCCAATTATCAGAAAAAATGGATTGCTGGCGGCAATCTTGGGCAAACTCTGGTTGAGAAATTCTCAAGCAAATGTTGGATTTGGAGCGGCGAGATTTCGTTGCTCCACACACTTCGTTCGACGAAATCAACGACAGCGTCGTGAAATCTGGACGTGGCGAGCTCGTTGGGGCTCCGACCCATCCTTGGTGTACAGTGCTCACACTACGACCAGGCTTCTGTTAAAAATACATTTGGCGGCTGGTTTGTAGAAAACAGAGACAACAACTCTCGACCGCCCCCCAACGAGCAAAACATAAAAGTTTGAGCAGGTTTGACGGAAGACCGCAGCACAACGCGGGCAACCTCTCGCGCCCTAGCGCATGGATCAACATGAACTCTTCGGCGCTGTCATCTGCATTCATGTGGCCTTGTCCGGAACGAAGAGGGCTGGCCGTGGGTTGTCTCTATTTCGAGATCGAAGGTCAATCTTGGTTGTTGGGTAAAGTCGATCGAGGCTTGATGCAAATTGTCAAATTGCGCCGCCGAACAAAAATAGAACTAAAAAATTAATTTTATAATCGTGTTTTCCTCACAGCGACGGTACGAAAATCTCTTCAGCAAAATACTAATAAAAAGTTTGTTGCTTTATTGTTCAACATCGCCTTGCCGTTAGCAACGGTCTAATGAGCTTGATTCAAACTATGGAAATGGTATCCTCCGCACGATTGGCTTAGACTGCATGCGAATCGTTTCCAGACACCCTTTACCGCACAGAAGATAGGAAGTGCCCGTTAACGTAATTTTGATGTCGTCCGATCAATACAGTAAATCTACCCCATGCCTCTTTCCAAAACAACAGGCATTTCCGTCAAAAATAGGCGTTCTGGCAGGTGGGCCCTCCACTGATTTCTTTGCTGCGGCTGGTCTACTACACAGCCAAGGCTCGACGAAGTTCTGGTACCTCGACTAGTCTAGAGTAACGGTTATCGTACGGTAGGGTCAGTAGAATGGAAACCGCGCTGAAGCTTCTGATCAACTACCCCCCCCTCCCGTCCCCCCAAATGCACTCGATCCCCAACCACCTTGTGATTCGTTTTTGGCCGTAACATTGACGGTGGTCGAGTTAGATCATATTGTGCGGGGTGGAGAATCTTTACTACTCGCAAGCGGGATTATGCTATGTAGTGTGCATATCGTGAGGTACCCACGCGGCAGTTACATAGAATACCCATTCATTGCTGTCTCTGGACGTGGCCACACCAGAAAACAATAGTTTTGTTTTCAATCAAAGCTGTCATCCATATGCAAGATGGCGTGCATAAGGTACCGAATTCTGCCTCACAAGGGGTTCCTAGCAGGCTGTAGCTCACCGTTCATGAGACTCGCCGAACACCTCACGTGCTTCGCGGTAGGTGCACGCGATGTCTACCTGGTCGGTGGGTGAATCTCGACGTGCTCCGTCCCGGCATTGTAGGGATGCGAGGGTCTGTGGTCATACGACTACGGCCATGCTTGACATGAATACACCCCCTCCCAACTACCCGTTTGCTCTGTTCCGGCATTGTAGGGGTGCGAGGGTCTATGGCCCCACGGACTACGACCATGCATGATATGCTACAATGACTACCCCCCCCCCCCCCTAACTATCCCCTACAGGAGTCCCACGGGACACACTACCGTATGAGACCCATAGCAGAACCATGAGAAACCAAGGACGACCCATGGGTGACGCATAGAAACCCCGTGGGCCAGCCTATAATCCATTGTTGACCCATTGTAGAGCCATGGCAGACCCATGAGTGACCTGCGGAAGACCCATCGGGGTCCATAAACTAGTAGCAGGAACTCATGGGTGACCCATGGGTCCGCACTTAAAAACTCATGGAGGATCCATGGGCGGCCCATGGGAAAACCAATGGTGCCTCATACTTAATCCATGGGCCAACACTATATACATATGGGAAAAGCGTTGGCGACCCGTGGGCGATCCATGAGCGTCCAATGGGCCAGTGGTGTAAACCCATGGGTGACACATGAACCAATGGGTTACCTTGGGTGACCACTGGGCCATACTTGTTTACTGGGAATGATTCACGAGTGACCCATTGGCGAATACTCCAAACCCATGGATGACCCATGGGTTACCCAAGGGTCCGTCTTATAATCCATGTTCGATCCATGGGCGACCCATGGGCGAGCACAAGAAACACATGGGTAACCCGTGGGCCAGCACCATAGTCCGAACCCATGGGTGACCCATGTAGTTGACCCATGGTCGGCGCTGTAAACCTCATGTAAACGAAACACAACGCACATAGTCGAAATGCAAGTTATGTGTTTTTGTTTCTTCTTGATATTTGTTTGCACCGTGTCATGACTAACCCATGACAGAGCCATGGGACCCACAGGCGACCTATGGGCGACCCATGGACCAGTACCATAAACCCATGGGCGACCTATGGGCGACCCATGGGCGACCCATGGACCAGAACCATAAACCCATGGGCGACCCGTGGGCGACCCATGGGCCAGTACCATAAACCCATGGGTGACCTATGGACAACCCATGGGTCAGTACCTCAAGCTCATGGATGACCCGTGGGCGGCCCATGGTCAAAAACTATATACCCATCGGCGACCCATGGGTGACCCATGGGGCATCACTACTGCCCCTTGATCTCCCATGCGTGACCCATGGGCGACCCACGGGTGATCCATGGGCCAGCACTACCAACTAGTGGGCGACACAAGGCGACCCATGAGCCAGTACTGGGCGACCCATGTGGCAGCATTCTAAACCCATGGGTGACCCATGGGTGATCCATGGGATACCCGTGTATGACCCGTGGGCAAGTACTATCAACCCATAGACCACCCATGGGTAACCCATGGGGCATCACTATTGACCCATGGGTAACCCACGTGTATAACGCATGGATGACCGATGGGCCTCCGATGAGTCTCCCATGCGTCTCCCATGGGTCTTCCATGGGTCTCCCATGGATCTTCCATGGGTCTACATAGGTCTCGCGTGGGTCGACCCATGGGGCAGCACTACATGGTTGACCCACGGGGAAACTCATGGATGACCGATGACCCTCCGACGGGGCTCCGATGGGTCTGCCATGGATGGATGCCACGGTAGAGGTGCACTTGTTCTTTTCGGAGGCCCCTCGTTTGAAGAGCTCTATAAGTCACCCAAACACCGACTTTGAGAAAAGCGGTACGTGTACGTAGCTTGATGAAATATCCCACGGTCTAGATATTCAACAAAACCTATTCGAAAACATAAACGGGATTCACCGGATCTTGAGTGGTTCCTCGGTTGAGGAGTGAGGAGCCCAGTCGGTCAGAAAGATTTTGGTCCAAAACCGCCACCCCTATCGTAGCACGCGTCCATGGGTCTCCCATGGGTCTCCCATGGATCTCCCATGGGTCTCCCATGGGTCTCCCATGGGTCTCCCATGGGTCTCCCATGGGTCTCCAATGGGTCTCCCATGGATCTCCCATGTGTCTCCCATGGGTTTCCCATGGGTCTCCAATGGGTTTCTCAAGGGTCACCCATGATCAACCAAGGGAACATGCTGCAGCTTCGTGGGTCACCCAGTATTGGCCCATGGGTTGCCCATGGGTCGTCCATGGGTTTACAGTGCTGTCCCATGCCTCGCCCATGAGATCAAGCATGAGATTTTAGTATTTACCATTGGGTCGCTTGTGGGTATTCCATTTCTTTCTGCCGTACGTGTAGCACTCGTTCATGGACAACCCATGGATTAGGAGTGCTGGCCCATGGTCGCTCGTGGGTTACCCGTGGGTCTCCCACGGGTGACCCTCGGGTCGTCCATGTGTTCGGAGGGGTTGTCCACGGTTTTCCTATGGATGACCGACGGTTTTGTACTGCGAGTATATGGGTCGTACATGGGTCTCCCATGGGTGACCCATGGGACTCTACTGCTCGTACATGGGGCACCCATTGGTTTGTCATGGGCCACCCACAGATTTGGCAGCTTTCCCATGAACCGCCCATGAGTTTCTCATGTATGTATAGTGCTGGTCGAGGAGTTGCCTATAGCCATGGCACACTTCATGGTTTACCATGGAACCCCTCGGTTAACCATGGTACAACCCATGGATACCGGCCATATAGTGTGCCATGGCACTATCCATGGGTTACCATGGTGCGACCCATGTATACCAGCCATGGCTCGTGCCATGGCGCAGTCCATTGACCACTCCATCATCTCACCCGCGGTGAGCTACGCATCACCCCACGGGGCCCGCCACGGAAGGACCCATGCCCCCCCCCCCCTGATAGAGCTATGGTTAAGATTAGGGTTATGGTTAGGGTAGAATCCGTGTGTTTTACCGTTGTCAACCACCGATGGTGCCTTTTGCTTAATCATGGACGGTGCCATGGCAGGTTACACGGCTATTATATCCGTGGTTGCGCCATGGTTGACTATATGGGGTGCAATGGTTAACCATGGAACGGTGCCATGAGGGTTACTATGGCAGATTACCGTTTCCACGGAATTCATGTGTGTCCGTGGGATCAAATCGCACCATGCACGAGTTCAAGGGTCGTCCCATGGCATCCTATGGTATACATCATGGCAATTGAAACGTGCTTGTCATAGTTTACACCATCGTCTATGTCATGGAGTTCTCTCGTTTTCCCTGGCGTGCACCACGGAGCACCATGGCAACCCACGGGGTATACCATGAAGTTCCATGGGTGGTGCTATGGCACGTGCGATAAGGGCTGCCCAACACAATTCTAGCACCATCTTATGATGCCGTCGGCGAAGTAAAACCAATCATGTTCGAGTACTGTACACATCATAAAAACAATCGTTGTCCGTTTCTACGTCGTGTAAAACGGTCGGTAACATCTCGATAAAATGCAACCAATCATCTACGATGCGGCGAGACTATGGCCTATCATCGTATGGCCAGCAGCAACAGCAGCAGTTGTGCTTTTCTTTTTCCCCGAGCCTTACGCACCACGCGCATAGAGCTTCTCCGCACACACCAGCGCCAGCACCAGCACCAACACCAGCACCAGCAGCACCAACAGCACCAGCAGCAACAGCCGTCTACTTCACCCACCCCACCCCGCAAATCAACCACCTCGTCCCGATCCACCACCACGCCGTTTCTCCTCCGCATCCCCAGTCAGCACACCAGCTCCGCATTCAGGTACATCAGCCTCGACGTGCCCAACTCTGCAAAGCGCACCACCCAGCTCGACAGATCGGAGACTGCTGCTTGCGGCTGTCCACTGCTGCTCACCAAGCCAACCCCATCCGAGAGAGTCAGTACAGTCGTACGACGGGGCACGTTGCAGGTATGTTGTCTCTAGTGGAAACTGCCGCGTTCGTGCGTGCACTCAGACTACATAATGCTTTCCCCAGATCTGCCCTTTTCCAGGTTGTGACAAGTTGTACTATATGAATACATCAACTATTTTTCGGGATTGATTTGATTGTTGATTGCTTTATCATACTAGCTTTTCACGGGTCACTACCCGACTCGTGGATCGGGAGGGCGTTTGAAAACCTCGCGGCTTGAGTTCTGTCGGGTCAAGAAGTGCTCGAAATCTCACGGGTTGGGTCGAGTCGGGTCAGGGGGTGTTAAAATCTCACGGGTCGGGCCGGGTCACCCTGGCCAGACCCGACCCAACCCGCGAGAAGTGACCCGACCTGCGAAAAGCTCTGGTTTTATAAACATTGTTCGTTTGTTTATTATAATCAACGCAATCACTACCAGGTACCAGGTAGCAATGATGTGATTATTATCATGATTGTTTATTGTGATTCCTGTGCACTATCAATAGTCGAATGGGACGATATTGAAACAGCATATGATACGGGTCATGGCACCATCCATGGTAAACCATGGCACCCCATGGTTAACCATGGTGCAACCCACGGGTACCAGCCATGGAACCTGCCATGGCACCATCCGTGGTCAACGATGACGGTGCAACCGCACCGCAGAAACCAGCCAAGGAACGTGGAATGGCACGATCCATGGTTAACCATGGTGCGATCCACGGATATCAGCGATGGGACGTGCCATGGGGTTAGGGTTAGCAATAGATTTAGGATGTGCCATGGCATACCCCATGACATGTGCTAAATACATACTGTACCAGTACGAATTAGTGTTGCATGGATTACACCATGGAGCATGTCATGGTGGTAAACCATGAGGGTCCATGGGAGCATATTCACTGTGGTGTATCCCGTGGCATACACCATGGCATGCCCCTCGACATACCCCAGAAAACGAGATACCTATGGAATCCTCATGGGTGCCGCCGTGCGCCATGCCATGGAGAGCACCATGGTACGTGCCATAGTTTACCATGAATGGTGGCATAACACGTACCATGGCACGTTCCATGGCCGATATTCGTGGGTTGCATCATGTTTAACCATGAATGGTGCCATAGCACATTATATTGCTGTTCTAAGCGGGTTGCACCATGGTCAACCATCGCGTGCCATGGTTAAGTACGAAATGGTGCCGTGGAGTATATCATGGCAGATGCTCACTTACACGAACTTTGTGTGTGCTATGGGACCAAGGCGCACGATGACGAGTCCATAGCGCGCCCCACGGTATCCCATGGCCTACACCATGGCAAACATCATGCCATGGTGTACACGACCATGGAGCACCACGGCAAACCATGGGGAAACCCATGGAATGCCATGGATGGTGCCGTGGCACGTGCCATAGACTGCCCAATTAATTTAGCGCACCCATTGGGTTTGTGACAAAACAACGCAGTTCCTGATATTTGTTAGTTATTGGTTATTTGTCAGTTACGTTTTTTCTAACTTGGCGTTATGTCGTTTTTCAATATCAAATCACTTTGTTTCTGTGTTTTTTGCCACGAATTGTGACGTCATTATATATGGATTTTTCTTTTCGAAACTTTCATTTATCGTATTTTTTTTATTTTTGGATCCGAAACCTACTCGTACTGCGCTCTCGCCTTTATTTGCATCCTTCAGCTACCCCAAGCCCCAGTCTGGTGCAATATACACCTGGTGTACTGTATATAAGAGGTATTGCCCGAGTGTCGTCAACGTGACTGATCTCCCCCGTCCCCGACGTTCTGCAGGGATACTTTCCATACCTGGCTCAAACAAGATCACCAGCACATGCTGCAAGACGCTCTTTAGCTCTCTTCATAAAAGCGACGGCATTCTCGAGCAGGAGTCTTCACACAGCAGCTAAGGCATCGGTCGGTTTTTTTCTACGAAGATAGACATTCTTCATCACAGCAGCGTCATATTTTCTAAAAACAGCAGCAACATCAGCAGCAGGGGTATCTTCACAGCAGTCCAGGTCCTCCACAGCACCGATCTGCTGCAGCACCAAATACTCTTCACAACAGCAGCAGCTAACTGCTTCTACAAAGGCGCTCGTCACACAGCAGTCGCATCTCCTACAACAACAGCAAGCAGAATCTGAATCTTCACAACCAGAGAGTACTCATTAGTTTCTTCTGAAAAGGTGCTCCTCATCACAGCAGCAACAACATCATCATCTACAACAACGGCAGCAGTATCATCACCTTCGCAGCGCTTTTCACGGCAGCCTCCGTCTTCCACAGCGACACCGGTCTTGCACAGCGCCGAGTACTCTTCACAGCTACCGTCTACAACTGTTGTACGGCGCTCGTGGCAGCTAGAGCCTTTTAGAGCGACCTTGGCGGCAAGTATCGTCTTTTAAAGTGCTCTTGGCAGTACCAGGCAAAACGCCGTACAAGTAAGGCGACGACGATGGAGTACATAAGGAGAAAAGTACGGAGGAGCGACGTGTACAACCTGGCGCTCGAGCTCTGCTATTTTTCCAAGGGTCTAGCGGTGAGTACAGACCAAGTGGGCCTTCAGTACACCGATCAAATGCGCGCCAGTTATTACTACACTGCTGTACGAATAGACTACCAGGTAGACTAAGGCAGGTTAGGATTAGGGTTATAGGGTTAAGCAACGACAATCTTGATCCCAAATCGTGTTTGGTAGACCGCTGCTTGTTCTCCACTATTCGCTCATTTCGTCACGTGCATCGCCCGACCTTTGCTCGCGATGGACAAGCAGTGTGATACCATGGATGGGGTGGAGGAGGGTGCGCCGGGTGTCCTGGAATTGTTGGAGCGTGCGGGCAAGACGGGAATTGAGTGGATGGTGAGACTGGCGGATCGTTTTTTCCGGCACCATGCTCCCTTCCGTTTCTGCACAATAACAGCCCATGTTCAATGTATGACAAGTACGTACCTGGTACGATAGTGCTGCTATGATATACTGATATACCACTACCAGGTATGTGGGTTATGCCACGATATCCCATGGGACTCCCAACGGGAACCCACCCACAAACCCGGTAACTTAAATAGTTGGTATTTTATTGCATTACCGTATTATGTGCGCTGATATTGAACGAAGCTTTTCACTGGAGGATTGGGGCTAGAGCTACTGTAGGCAATGATAAGCTTGATAGCAAGCCGTGTTTGGCAGACCGCTGCCTGTTCACCATGAATCGCTCATTCCGCCACGTTAATCGCCCGACCGTCGCACTTTATGGACAAGCAGGCTCAAGCCTTGGAGGGTGCTGCTGACGCTGCGCAGATGATCGTGGAGATGTTGAGGCGTGCAGCGGAGACGGGCATAGACTTTATGGTGAGACTAGCGGCTCGTGTTTCCAGCAGCATGCTGCCTTCCGTTTCCGCACAACACCAGCCACTGTGTTAAACGTGTGATAAAAATGTATCTAGTATATATCTCTAGGTATTACAGTTAGTTGCGTTGCGGACAATTCTGCGATTTCGTGTCGGATCAACCCGTTTGTGGCTTGCAATGTGTTCTGTATCGAGGAAGAATAAAATTAGGTGATTGTCTTATTCCTCCACCCAGCTACAGTAGTAACTAGCCGTCAAGCCCAGTCAAGTCGCAGTCCTACGGATAGTGTATTCCCCCAAACGTCGGGCGATGACAAGCTATTAACTTGAAAACATCCCTCCATTGGTTCGCTGTTGATCGAAAACAACCAGGATATCGCCGTCGAGACGTTGGCGGCATACTGGGGTTTCCGCAGCGGAGGAGGCGAGGTATCAGAGTCCGGCGTACGGGAAATTGAGATGACGGAAATGGCGAGCAACCACAGCCCATGCCCGACAGAGTAGAGCAACGGATGGGCTGTTTTAGCTTTGGTGCCATCGTGTACCGGACCATCTTCCTACTCTACGGCCGGTTCTACTTTAGCTAGAGTAGAGGGTGGGGGGGGACGGGGTCGTTTGTAGCTTCTGACAGTGAATCTCAACGGTTAACGTTTGCAGGCTGCGCGCATGCCATCGGCATGGTATATGGCGATGCACGCCGTACAACACACAAGGTAGCACACACACACGGACGAAGTTCCAAGCTGATTTCCTCGACAACTTGGAGAGTGCACGAAACACCGAGCGACACGTCTATCTGGAACGATCGACGAGATATTTCCAATGCTGCCATTTTTGTCGTGTGTGCCGCCCTTGGTTTGGAGAAACCTAGCTTGGAAAATCGTCCCGTGGGGTGTTACATTGTCTTACATGTTATTCAGTACGTTTCTCTCCCGTTAGGCTTGCCACGGCCGCGATTAGTGCCGGGTTCCCTAGAGGGCGTAGGCATTGCGTGGGTTTCGTGTGCGGGCGTGATAGCTCTAGGAATGTCCCCAGTAAGAGTGCACGCGTGAGACTGCTTGTCCAGAATGTCACTTTTCTAGCTCTGTCTCCCTCTCTCCTGACACGGACGACCGATCGTGAAGAGAGAAGGACGGAGCACCGATCATTACATCGGCGACCGGTCGCCCGACGACAGCGTTTGGCGAACCATGGAGGGGTCGGAGCCTCTCGCTCACGACGGGATCATCACGTGCGTGCGTTGAAGATACTTCATCCTGCTGTAAATAGTACACCCGGAATAGATACTAAGTTTTGTTTTCCTGGTGCGTTGCGAACACAGTTGAGCAGACAGAGTATAGCAAAAGCCTATTGGTCAACACTGGTTGTTTTGCTCTTGGAAGGGATGCAATCGCCCTTGCTGACTACCTTTAGTGTGCGTTGGCACATCCACGTGAGTTTGTTTTTTTCGCCAGCTATGGCGTCCACGTAATGTGTTAGTCTCTTGTATAGTTGTTGAACGGGGTGCATACGGCAAGGCTGACCGGTGCTTCGTATGCGCTCGATGGGTGGGTGGGTGGTTATCTCGCTTGAGTGCGGACTTGTATGAATGCGGTGAACCGCGTTTCGGCCCACTTGAAAGTATTGTGGTACATTACGTCTATTTCGGTATGGTGTTGGTGCTCGCAGTAGGTGAAGGCTGCGGTGTGTAGTTCAACTGCTCAGGACTCGGAAGTCCTATATGATAAAAATACCATACTTTGAATAATGATAAGTGTATTCATGCGTCCAGCTTTCGTCCGGGAATCGTAGACTGTGCTCTGTATATCAGGTGTGGAATAACACCAGCCCAGGCATGCGCATGCGGCGCATACAAGCAGTCGGTGTGCATACAGCGCATACAAACCGAATGTAGGTATACCGCACATAACAATGTTTTCATGAAATTGAGTGTGTATCATCTTAAACAGTGTGGGCTTTTTAATGGGAAAGCGTTGTTTTCATGTTTTCCATTAAACAGGGATTTCATGAAATTGGGTTTGTAG
>JAYJMJ010285753.1:0-28274 GCA_036873875.1 Laminaria ephemera
AGCGCGGGGGGCGGGGTCGACGGCTTTCCAAACTTTGCCGAAATGGGTGTAACCATTACCGAAATAGAAAATTTCTTCATTCAACCTGAATGGATAGAAACCCCCAAAAATCTATCCTTCCCATAACCGCCAGGCACAAAAAAAGGCCCCTCCAAACGGAGGGGCTTTTTACTTCTCTACTCTTTTTTGAGTGATTCGCACTTCAGGCGCGCCAACGCCTGGGCAAATTCTTGCTCGCCCATCTCACTGCCCACAAATCTGCGGCCAAGTCGAAACGCGGCTATTGGTGTGCTACCGCTACCCACAAACGCATCAAACACCAAGTCGCCTGGCTGGCTACTGGCGTTTAAAATGTGCTCCATCAGTGATAACGGCTTTTCGCATGGATGCTTTCCTGGATACGGATTAACAACAGAAAAATCCCACACGTCGGTATAGGGCACTTCCTTCGTTACCGCAAAGTAACGACCTTTACCTTTGCCCTGGCCGCGGATCCGCACATACTCTTCCTTAAGCTCCGCGTAGGGTTTTAAAACTGCACCTAAACGCTGCAGGGTTAAATAATGATCTTCACTGATCAGCGAGAATTGTGAACGTGCAAACCAATGGCCTGCCATCTTCGTTCCTGTGTGCTTATTAACATCAGCCTGCGACAACCCTGCCGCCTCAATCGCTTTCACCAGGTACTCCTGAATCGGACCATAAAGGAACGGTGTTTTCTTGCGACTTTCAGCAAAAATAACCCGCTCCGTTTGCGGGAAATACTTCCGCAAGCTCTCTTTATTACAGCCTAAATGGCGCCCTGTTGGCTTACGCCAAGAGATATGATTCAACACACGCAAATGCTGGCCAATTAACAGCTCAGTCTCAGCGGCCAAATAAGGCCCGCAGAACAAATACAAACTGCCCGTCGGCTTCAGCACACGCTCAAACTCAGACAGCACACTGCTCAACCATTCAAAAAACGCCTCCTTCGTCCCCCACTGCCGATCCCAGTCATCCGCTTTTACTTTGTAATACGGCGGGTCGGTTGCAATCAAATCGACTGAGTTATCCGACATCGATGCCAGTAACTGCAGACAATCTGTTCGCACAATTTTTACATCGTCCTGCTCAAAGGCAGCTGCTTGGCTGGTGGGTAATTCCTTTAACAAGCTATCAGGTGAGCCGTCTTGATCCATTTGAAAAAGAAGGCGGTTATCATTTTGTCTAATCACGAGTCGTTTCTCACTACTTCATAAAATGTGATAGGCTCGCGCTGCTGTGATCGCAGCTGGGAGGCCTTGGTTGACTCGTATGCCTAATCATACGGCGATACAGCCTATTCGCATTGCAGTGTGAATAGGTTGCCTCTCATCTATGCAAGATGGTTAAGCCCGGCGCCGAAATGCTCCGGGCTTTTTTAATTCAGACAGTAATCTCCATTCGAAACAGCCGGATCGTGAAAGTCATCAACAAAAACATGAACTATTTCATGCGGCAGACACCCATACGGGAACCGGTCCTTTCTAAGCGTTAACTTACAAAATCCAGGTTTAAAGCACTCCGCTTTCCCATCTACCTCTTTACCCTTGAAAAGAATCGGCGGGTCGACGTACACCATATTGATCCACGCAGATGATCTGTCCATTTTTAGCGACACTGGATCAAGCGCAGCACAACCGGAAACGGAGCATAAAAAAAGGGCCGCAACAGCGACCCTTTTTATTTTTAATGGCTTCATGCAATCAACAGCCCTCGAACAATGCGCTCATACTCTTCAGTGGATGTAATAATTTCTGCATCCAAAAGAACCTGCAACCCCGCTAGAGTGCGAGAATCAGTGGTGCTTACTTTTTCGGCACCGAACATACGATCTTTCCACTTTTGAATATCGATGTTTGATTGGGCTAAACCATAAATAGCATTTTCGAGATCTTCGCCAATGTGCTCCACAAACTCTAAAGAGGTCATAGAAGTACGGTAACGCGGTTCCGGTGCTGGCTCTACAATCGGCGGATTAAATAAACCCGCTTGCTGTACTCGCAATTTGTGATAGTTGCTTGTGCTCAAATGCTGGATCGCTTCGACTGAAGGATCGAACACGATAGCGGCAGGCTCCTCTCCCTCGCTTTCTAGCGCTTCCGGGTCAATACACACTGAAACCAGCTCAGGATCTAAATCAGAGCGCTTCTGCACATCTTCAAACGTCCAGTTTGACACGTAGTGGTTGACCATTTGTTTATCTGCAAGCCCCGCACCGGCTTCAGTGAATGCAGCAACTAACGGAGACTCTTTGTGTAGAATTGTTTGTGTAGACATTTGCTACGCTCCTTTGATTACTTTTTTGACTGTGAAAGTTGCATCTAGCACTTCACCCAAGACAGGGTTTCTATCTTCTATGACGATGAAACCGTTATCTCTTGATGTGATTATCTGAGAAGACTGCAAAGACTGGTTGTAAACCGCCTCATTGTTATTGATCTTCCAATCGCCACCAATAACTTCGTTAAACGTCACTCCAACATAGAAATCTTGGGCAATAGTTTCGCCCCCAACCCTCATGCTGACACCGCCCCACCCTGCTCCTGTAATTCGCTCCACTCGGACTCGATTACCATCAATAGTAAAATTGAGATTCTCAGAATCCCCGTACAGAGAAGGTCGGAGGTCATTTATAGCAGGGCCACGCCAATCATCACCCTTTTTAGTCCACTTCTGAATATTTGAGAAATCAGCAGGCATGCCGATATAAGTGCCATTCATTGAACCATCTGGGTGCAATAGGTCCTCAAGATAGCCTGCCGGATTGTGGACGTAGAAACGGGAATTTTTAGGGTTCTCGTAGTCAGTCATCGCTATTACACCGATACGCCCATTAACTCTGTTCGTCCCACCATTACTATGTCCAATTACATCAACCACGTAATCCCCTGTAACAGTCGGGTTAACATCTGCCGCGAACTCTTGGTCATTACACCCAAAAACAACCTCATTATCTGCATCTCTTCCCCACGATATTCTAGACATGGCCGGTCGCGGCGATAGACTTGATAGTTTCGCTTGTCTGTCAGCACCCTGAACTTTCATTCTTAGCAGATTATTCCCAAGCTCATCGAAGAGTTTAACGAAGTTGCTATTGTCCCCTGCCATTCCCATGATGCGAATACCATCGCTTGTATCTGCATTTTCCGTAGAGATCCAGGTCTCTACTTTATACGCCCCAGTTGCGCGCCATTCTGGGATGACAATCTCATCATTCACTTCATCAAAATCAGCCATGTTCATAGATTTTTCAGCTTTCGCTAATTGCTTGGCTGTCGCAGTTTCAACAATTGCTAAATCATGCTGACGCTGGAGTTCGACGGAGAGAGGTAATATATGCTGAACAGAAATATCCAAATCCGTTTGGCCTGCACCAAAATCTCGCATCGTCAAGCCTGACCCACTGGCTACAATCACCTGAGAGGCATTTGCATTAATCCAACCGCTCTCAACATATCGAAGATCACCGCCGTCAATCCCGCCAATGGAAACCAAGTAAGACTCCCCCGCAGTTAAGCCTGAAGCAACTTCTGTTTCGCTGTTTCCTATTACTGATACCCCATTGCTTAGATCCTCACCAAGCAAAGTGCCTTGCTCATTGCGCTCATAAAGCTCAGTAGTTGAGAAGTCAGAAGGTAAGCCCCGCCATATTCCAGCAGCTTTGTACGAGCAAAGACCAGTTAATGCACCTTCACCGCCCCAGACTACGCCGGTTGTCAGTTTTACATACTCTATGCCGCGAGGGTCGTTGATTGTAAAAACCTCATCTACAGATGTAGCACCGCTATTCAGCAGGCTTACTTCGGCCTCGCCTACTGGTTTATATTTGACAGCCAAAGTACCGCTTGAGCTGTTTTTAGCTGCGGTAATATGAAATTCGCAAATTGTCGGGGATTCGGCCAGATAAGCTTTTGAGGTGGCGTAATTGCCGGCCATTCCAACGAAGTTTTCAGCATCTACGAATAAGGCATCGTTGTCCCATTCAGGAACTATCGTGGTCTTATTGGCACCGCTCTTGGCAACAATATTACCCTTTTTATCAAGACCTAGCTTTTGCTCTGCCATGGTGCCGGGCTCATCATCAAGGGCCCAGAAACCAGATTTGCCGCCATGACCAATTGGGAGGGGGTTATTGTGTTCGATATACCCAATATCAAAAACTGGACATGCTGAATATGCCGCGTCTCTGCGGTTAATCGTGTGGAACGACTGCCTACCATCTAGCTGCCATAGCCCAGAATCAACAGGGGAGTTATCAATATACAACACGGCAGTGCCATCAGACGCAACCTCCACTCTCCATTCTCCCTGAGCGCCCTCTTCTAAATGCGCTACATCTCCAGAGAGCACCGAACTTCCTGGTGACCCATCTACATAAGTAAACGCTCGGAGTCTATGATTGGAGACATCAACATAGACCCCATTTTGATTTGTTGTATCGCCCGATAAGTAGTCACACTCTGACTGGCCGCTATATACGAAGGAGCCAAAAAGAGTACAACCCTTATTAACAATAACTTCATCACCTAATACCACATGATCATCTACATCATCTGGGGCAGTAATATACCGACTATTATTCTTCGCTTGATAAGCAGAAATAGCAGCTATGATCTTCGCAATCTGATAGCGCTTAAGAAGATAGTCAGAGAGCTTGATGAGAGAGTGGAATTTGATACCGGAAACGCTCTCACCTAGCGCATCGTCATCATCAAACCACAGCCCTCCCGTGGGAACAGTTACATCATAAACCTGCTTTCCTGTGGTTAGGTTTAGCGGAGTATTCCCCGTTCCAGCCTCATTGCGGGTATATATCCCTAAATTTGTAGTAGGGCCACTATGAGTTGCATATACCCTCCAATCACCGGGATCAATAGTTTCTGCTGCTAACAGCTCACCCATGCCTCCCCATGAGGAAGAGGTTTTTGTAAAGACCTTGCCTTCCTGCCCCCAAGAGATATTCACGCTAGAGGGCGCAAAATAGTTCTTCACCCCCTCCCATTCGCCTGACGGCTTTTGCAGCATAGGCTCAAAATCATCAGCCGGGTTAGCAGAAGCACCACGAAGCATTAGAGCGTTGGGGATAATTCGAACTTCTATTTCCACTTCGCCAATAAATTTATTTTCACCGGAGTTGGTTTGAGGGGTAAGGTAAGCGCCAGGATTTACGAGTATCGTTTCTTTATCCGCCTCCCCCTCGATCCAAGGAGTGTCAGAAATCTCGCCGTTGAGCTTGATTTTGCCTGTGCTGCCTTTGGAGGTCTTAATCCGAGTATAAACAACCTTATCTGTCAGATCGACTCCCAGAACTGTAGGCTTAACAAGCCAATCATCTTCAGTTCCGTCCCACGAAGATACTTGATTCTCAGTTACTAAGTTGCGAGGCAGCTCAAAACCTTCAGGTAAAATATAATCAGAAACAGCTTTCGTAAAATCGTATTCAAAGGACTGAGACTGATCTTTATACGATATGAAAAACGGCTGAAACTTGGCGCACTCTGACCCACTGTAGCGAGCAAATAGAGTGCCTAGCTCTAGACCTGTAAAGTCACCAGCAACAACTATTTCAGATAACTCCCCATAGACTGCCTTGTTATCGACATTATTAACCGAGACCGTCAGTGTTCCTGCGGTTAGACCATTTGTTTCGCTATTAAGATTCGCATACAGGCGATTAGCCGAGCTGACGCCGTCCAGCAGTTTTACTGTCGCATTGATGTCTGACAGTTTGCCGCGAATGGTTATTTTGCCTTCACCGACACCGACAACTGTTTCGGCAAACGTATAACGCTGATTCACACCATTCAGGTTGGGGATGTAGCGGGTGTTATTATTTGATGCTGCAAAAATCGCGCTGGAGATTGCAGTAGGATGGGCAAAACCAGCCCGATTAATTACATGCATAATTTACAATTACTCAGCTGTAGTTAATGACAAGTAAACAGTTGCAGTCTCACAAACCGCGGTAATCTTCCCCTGCAGGGCAGGTGTATTCCCAGTATCGTTGCGCGCAAAACCGACATCCTGACGCAGAGGGATCCCGCCTGCGGATTGCGCATCAACAACTACATCACCAAGAAAAATGCTAACTTTGTGATGCGTCGGGTTAATTAATAAAAGATCCAACGTCTCATCATCTGTCACCAATGTTGGCACGCCCTTTTTTACTTCAATTCCATCCGGATCTGTTAAAGCCATGTTTTCTTTCTCCAAAAAAAAACCCGGAGCCTGAACGGAACCGGGTTTTGATGACATAAAATTTAAAGTTGGTGGACTGGTATTTCGTTTTTCCGGTACCGCTCTACGCTGGTAACAGCTACGCCAAAAAGCCGCCACACAGCAGCTTTAAAAACGCCCATTGCTTGAGCATAATCCGCCCTGCAACTTTCAGAAAAGTCGCGGCCATGCTGGTACATGCAGCTGCCACCACAAATTCTTAACATCTCACAGGAATCACAATTAGAGCGGTGCGAAAAATGAGTCGATGAAGTTAAGCGCACATCGTCCAGGGCGTAAACGCTCCCCGCATTATGGACCCCTGTGGCACCAGTGTTTTGGCAAGTCGTAACAGCCCCTGACAAATCCACCGCGAGATAATCAGGGCGATCCATTCCGCATTTAGAGTACATAGAATCGATAGTTACAGGGGAATCAAGAGAATCAAAAAATAGTTCCAATTTGCGACCAAAAACCGTCGCATCAAGAACACCATTTCCAAGCTCATATGCTATCTCTTGCTCAATCTGCTTAAGCTCTAAATCCGTCAACCTCGATGAGTTCAGCGTCTGTTCGTCATAATAAGAAACGATCCCTTCAAAATTAAAAGGGACCGACTCGCCAAAACGCTCAGCAAACCAGGCAACGATCGCTCTTATATCTGTGTTTTTTGACGTTAACACCGAGTTAAAGCTAAAGCGCCCAGGGCGCTCAGCTATTAGCCGCCTACAAGCGTTATCGACTACAGGATTATCCAGCGGATCATCGCCCCTTAGCGACTGCCCAGGGCCGTCATGTGACACCGCAACCGTGAAGTTATTGTCGACAAGAAAAGTAACTACCTCATCTGTTAGTAGTGACCCGTTTGTAATCAGCAAAAAATCAGAATGCGGAAACCGCTCACGAAGCGCTGGAGCAAGTACCAGCAGCTTCTTGATATAGACAAGCGGCTCGCCTCCCCAAAACTCTATCTGATCAGGATCGCCAACCAACCATTCGTCAATTCTTTCAATAAACTCCAGCGCATCGCGCTGATGCGTGATTGACGCATCGGGGATATGGCTACTTTGCAAACAGTAGCTGCAGCTGTAGTTACATTTTAATCCGAGCTGTATTTTTAAGCGCTTAACATCACCGCCTTTTAAGCCTGGACTAGACGGAGAAATCCCCTGCACGGGCGCATGGCGGATCTCATCAGAAGACAAAAGCGAAGCGCCATCAGGGCCTAAAAACCTATTAGCAACATGGTCATAAAATATATGACTGGCAGCGCCCTCCCGACTAAGTAAATTAATCTTATGCACGCTGCTTCCTTTCTGTTAAGTAAGACTGCTGAGCAGCTCTCACTTTGCTTTTATGCTCTATACAGTCATTGAGCACATCATCTGCAGGGCGTGACTCAAGACAGCTCGCAGCAGATATTCGTGCAACGTAATCGTCCGCCCAATCAGGCATGGGGGCGCCCGTAAGGAGTGCAACCAGCAGCTGCTGCTGCAGATCAACCTGCTGCTCTAAAGCAACTAGGCTATCTATCGTATTTATTTGACGAAACAAGTTCATTCTAAGATTGGTATTGTGCGCAATATGGTAATCACCAGGCGCATACTGACTCTCAATCCAGTCGTGAATGTAA
The DNA here is from genome assembly GCA_036873875.1 of Laminaria ephemera. Taxonomy (NCBI): domain Eukaryota; class Phaeophyceae; order Laminariales; family Laminariaceae; genus Laminaria; species Laminaria ephemera. The sequence continues at coordinate 7,874 of JAYJMJ010285753.1, forward strand.
GTGTTGCGATCGATCGCCTCAAAATCCTCTACAGAGATTGGCGGCAGGTTGCTAAAGAAAACAGAACTTTCCCAGGTGTCATGATAATAAAAATTGGCAACAGGGCGACTCAACACCTCTGTCTTACCACGAAAAGACCATTGATCCTTAGACTTAAACATCTCGTCATGGTCAACGAGTTGCAGCCCCTTAAGCGGGCTATTGAAAATAATATATTTGGTGTAAGGCGTTAGGGTCGCAGCAGATATTGCCAGGGCGCTTTCCTCCGGCTCGCCATCTATCAATAAGTTCAATTGACCGGGCGCGTGAACAACAAACAAATAGCCCCGGTTTGATGCAGGCACATCATCATCTAAAACAGGAGCCGCTGGCACAAATGACGCAAATTTCATACTACATTACCCCGTACAATCGCAGTTACAGTTAGACTTCACATAATAGTTTCGGGCGCGAAGCTTTGACCCTGTCTGCTCAACTTCCACATAACTAAAGGTCGTCGGGCCATTACCTGACCCCGTTGTTGTGGTGGTTCGTCCGGACCTGCCTGTAATTGTTCCCGACGTAAACGTGGGCTTATTCTTTAGCCTTGACCAATCAATTTTTGCCGAAGAATCGACAACCTCAACCCCACCAACCGCCAGCGAAGAAAGATCCGCAGCATCACCAGGCTTCACCACTTCAGAATTGTTTTTATACGCCGCAGTCCCTAACTCTAACGCCGTCTGCAAAGCAGTCTTAGATATAGAGCCTACCAAGCCAACCACCGCAGTTACCGTGTCAGAGTTTTTCTGCTTATCCCATCCGCTACCGTTGTAGATAATTGCATCATCAATCGAAAGCGGGCCAACATCGGGCAGGGTTCCAGGAACGCTGATTCGATAATAGTAACCAGGCTCTGGATCTGACGGCAGCAAAGAAAAGCTAGCATCAAGATTGCCCTGGTGAACAAACACATTCCCCAGATTTATTGCGACTGGTTGACCCGTGGAAAGCACATAAATATCAACCCACCCATTGTTCGCGCCATTTCGGATCTTTAAGACATCATTAGTCGTATCAGCCCAGGGCATGTAAGGGTAAGTCGTCGAAGGCTCATCCGCTCCACTACTTTGTGTAGCGAGCGCGAGAAGCGCGAGCCCGACATCTTGCCGCACACCCTGCCCCGGCCCATTCGGGATATCAAAATCATCTTGTGCCATTAGTAACCCTTGATCAAATAATTAAATATTCGCTCAGATGCCGTACCCGAGACATTAAAAAACCGGATGTTAAACCCGGCTTTTGTTGCGTTTGTTATCTGATATTTATCCCCCGACTCAGGGTTGACCATCGTGATGCCTGGTGGACCGATATCGCCGTAAAACGGAAATTGATAAACAACATCAAGCCCTTCGGCTGGACAGATAAGCCCGGTCTGACCATCGATCTGATCAGGCATATCCATCACCACCCGCGCAGAGGAAACTTTTAAAACATTCCCTGGGTCATCCGACTCATAAAGCATCCTAAAGCGCGCGGCACGAGCCTCGTAATCCCCTACAAAGAATTTTTCCCATTCTGTCCAGATGGCATTTGGATCCGCTGGATTTCCAGTCGTGTATTGGAATTCATAAGTCACTCTAGACCCATCAGGTGTTTGGTCCCAGTCATCCCAATCATCAACAAGCCCCTCTCGCGCATCGATCAGGTCTCCCTCCTTATAGATCTGAAGACGCATATCAAAAGCGATACGAGAAACGTAAACGCTCCCAAGATCTGGGCCGTCCATTTGATAGCTAGCAGTAACCGCATTAACGCCTGGGGACGTTGCCTCAAGCACCAGCTCATCACCCGCAAGTGTGAGTTCTAAATTTTCAGATACACCTGAAAAAGCTGGGCCATGCTCAGCGCTCGCAACGACGTTACGACTATAAACACCCGCCACATTTGTCGTAACAAGAGCGGCCTCATTCGAGGTTTTCCCTGACGAGTCCAGGAACTTAACCAAATAAGACCCATTTAATAACGGAACACTCGCGCTCGTTGCAGCGCCCGCTACCGACTCGCCTATATCCGCCGCAGCATTCCAGCTACTACCCGACAATGCATGACGGATAATCACACGACCGCCGACTAAAACATCAAGGTCCTCGGACGCATCCCAGCTCAATCTAAACTGATCACTAACAACGCGGCCGCGAAGATTTGCAACGGGCCCCGGAGGGGCTGTTTTCCCCTGGACCAAGGTGCTCAAGTATGTCCACAACGACCATTCACCAAAGGGACCTCTAACCCTAGCTCGGATCTGGTATTCGCCCGGCTGCACATCCCTAACTACTTGCTCAGACAATCCGCTCGGCTCTAGCGTTATCCAAGAAGAACCTGCAAAGCTGTAGCTGAATTGATACTCAGACGCCTCAATATGTCTATCGCAAGTTAATTCAATGCTGTTTAGAATTCTGCCTGCCGACTCAAAGAGCTGCTCCTTAAGAGCTACGTTTGCAGGTGGAATCGGCTTACTACTGCGAGTCGTGCTTCTCGACTCTAGCGCCACCCCCTCTTCGATATAAGCATTCTTTCCTGGAATATGCTCGAGCGCAGTAATCGAAAATTCAAAATCCTTTTCGGATATTGTCACCACTCGCCACAATGACGTATCCATCGACGCCGACGTAATTACCCATATCGCAAAATCGCTAGGCAAATCACCAACAATCGGATCAGGGAAGGTAATTAAATCTGTTTCGCCTGGCACATTGTTAATCTGCCGCTTAATGTAACCACCCTCCGGCAGTTCCACTGAAATGTAATACAGAACCTCTTCAGCCAATTGAACTGGCGCATCAAGCGTAAAACTTAACGCGGTACTTGAGAGGATCCGCCCACCAAGCCTAGCGCCTGCTCGGTGAGAATCTGAGACCTCAATGATATTGCCAGGGCGCAAGCCTGAAGCGCTTAAGCCAGCAGTAAAGGAAATAATGTCAGTCTCAAGCCTGTTAGTAAAAAGCACGCTAGCGCCTTCTCTATTTGCCCTAGAGCGACTTGTGCAACCAAAGGCCGCGATCTGTATCGGGTTGTAACCGTATCGCGCTAAGCCATCCGCATCTTCTACATACTCTATCTCTGACTTATAGCCGTTCTCCGGATTCTCCCATTCAACCAGCGCAACCGTATGACGAGCAGTTCGGCTGCTGCCCTGATAAGAGAACTTGCCGTCCTTAACATTTGCGTTTGTAAATTTTTTAACAGGGTCCTGCGGCGAATCTTGCGACAAAGCAATCTGCTGACCGTCCCAGAAAGGCATCGCGCGGAAAGCGCTCACTAATTCATTAATCATTGTCAGAGCCTGACGAGCATCACGGATATCGCAGTGCATCTCATAACGGGGCTCTACACCACCAAATCCGTCAGATACCAGCTCGTCGCAATACTGCGCGATCTGGTACAGCCACCACTTATCAATGTTTATTTCTGAAATGTAATCGCCAAGCCCGTAACGATCCTCAATCATCACATCATAAAAAACCCATGCGGGGTTGCTTGACCAGGCGATTTTAAATGTCCCATCCCACAACCCTGAATACTCTCGCGTTTCAGGGTTATAGTTTGAAGGCACACGAATCCGCATACCCTTAATAAGATAAGTCCGGGTCGGAATAGTAGAAAACTGGGAAGAATCGACAACCAGCCCCGCCAGGACGGAATTCGGATAAGCCAGCTTTACGAGAATAACCTCAGTCATTGTTGAAAAGTATGTTTCTGACTGCTCCGAGGATTTGGTGTCATCATCCGATGTACGCTTCACCCGAACCTGCCAGGGGCCGTCACCCTTCAAAGTCATCGCATACTCACGCTCATAGCGGCCCGAAGACTTCCCGTTCATAGTGTCCGTTATTCGAGTAGACCAGGAGCCACCATTGCTCTTGGTTTCTATTTTGTACGAAACCTTATGCCCAACAATGTCCCCGTTGCTTTGCTGCTTACTTAAGCGTGGAACCGCTACCTTCACACGAACCGCATCAATACTTAAATCATCAACCGTCTGAATAATAGGCGTGTCTTTTTTTACCTCGACATTAACAACGCGCTCGCGCTCCACCTCTGGAAAAGCAGGGATGTATTCCTGGTGCTGAGTGCCATCTCTAAATGCAAAATCAACCCCGACAAAATTAAAGCTGCCATTCGTGTTTTCAATCGGGGTCCCATCAAGATAAACGCCGCGAAGCCCTGGCAAAGCAAGACCTTCTATTTCACCCTCGCAAAGCAAATCCAAAACCTTAGCGAAGCTTTTACTTTTCAGCGTATCATCAGCCTCTGTTGGCACATGAGCCGACCCGCCGCCATCTTTACCGCCACCCTTTGAGCCAACAATATTCACAACACTACTCCACGCTTATACCACTGGAAATAACCATCGATCCAACCTCTCTAATACCATAAACAAGAGGCACAACTTGACCCTGAGCCTCGACGTTTCAGGGGCTCTGAAATAACTATTTTCGGTCCTCGTCACTTCTTTTAATTCAGCCTTGTTCGGGGTGGGGGTTAGTATTGACGACATACCGCCCATCACTAAAGCACCACCCAGACCGCCAACTGCGTAAGCTGCCAAACCTTGCAGCCCTGGAACAAAAACCGCGGCCGCAATAAGCGCTATTCCCGCAATCACGGAAAACAAACCGCTCTTGGCGCCAGCCACAACAGGAATTATTTTTATATGCTGCTTAAGCGAGACAGGTGAGGACAAATCCCCTTCACCGAGCGACAGCTCATCAACCAAAACATGGTAATCGCCTGATTCGATATCAGCCCGAAAGCCCGTTAATTGAACTGTAAGGGCGCGGACTGCTTCTGCAGGACTGCGAACATCTAACTTAAAGGACTTCCCAAACTTTTTACCAAGTCGCCCGTACAAGCTGATTTTTGCCATTCGGGATGCCTCCATATCGAGATTGTGCATTTTCTAAAAAAAGAGCCATACACAGCCCTTTCTGAAAGGCGGTTTGGCAAATGATGATAAATAAGATTGTTGCCGAGGTAGACAGCCGAATGATTAACAACGCGAGCACGGATCTGCATAAAAACAAGATCCCCAGGCTGCAACTCACTAAGATTATCAAGCCTATAAAAGCCCTCTTCTCTTACATGATCTTCATAAAGCGTTTCACCTGTTTCCCACCAGTCATCCATTCGATCATAATCACGCAGCTCAACACCCGCAGCGCTATAAAAATCACGAATGGCTGTATAACAATCAACCACGCCATGACAAAACTCGCGGCCCAGGAGAGGTAAGGAATACTGGCTAGGCTCTATCGTTACCAACTCCCCGCCTGGATGCATAACAATATGCCACGGCAGCCCTGACTTATTGCACCCCACCAAATCCGCCTGGCTGGCCTTTAAAGGGCCGTCCGGATGACTGTGAACAATAGCAACGACCTCCCCGGCATCTTCAGCTAAGGCGTAATCTTTTGGCGATATGAAGAAATGCGCCATATCTGTCGCTAAGTTGGCGCAAGGCACATACCGCAAAGCACCTGAAACACTAACAACAACACCGCAACACTCACGCGGATATTCAGCTGCAGCATGGGAAGCTATATCGGCTTTTAATTTTTTATCCATTAGTACCTCGCGATGATGTGTGTCGCTGGGAATCCACCAAAAGGCAGCTGCGACGTAGCACCAAAACGGAGCTTACAACTTGATAAGCGCTTACCGCATTTATCTTGCGATAAATTAGTGACTGGATTATCAAACTCATCCGCCACCGCAGGACCGGTATAACCGCACTCGCCGCCTCTATATTCTTTATACGGGCAGATATTTGTAATAATTTGACGCTTAGGAATGTTTACATTTCGTAGATCTAAAGGGCTAGCAAGCTCAAACGCCACGCGGACGTCGTCGTCTTCAATCTTTCTTTCTACTATAAATTTCTCAATAGAAATATGAGCCTCTGGATCCGCTGTCGGGTTCACATCATCCGGGAAATTAACTGCATCCAAGTATTTTTCAAAGGTGCGGCGACGCGTAAAAACCGCGCCCACCAAGTCATCATAATCATTTACCAAGCCCGTAATTAAGCCGGTAATGTTGGCTACGACAAGCTTAGGCCTCGTTTGCTTCCCTTTGCCTGATAACTGGAAACCCTCCGCCCTAACAGGCCAGTTAACATAAGTATCCCCACGCCAAACCACCTTTTCACGCTTCCCATTGAGGCCCGCATGAAAAAGCAGACGAGTACCGCCATAAGGCGTTAAGTCAATTTCATATAGCTCTATAACGGGGCTCGGTGCCGTCTTTTGTAATTCAGCATTAATACTCACGATGGCACCTCTCTAAACACCGCGGTAATTACCGCTGATTGCGTTTCATCGCTAACTGTCCAGTTTTCGCACACAAACAACGCAGAAGTGCGGTGAGCGGGCGTCCATGTAAAAGACTGGGCGCCAGCATGTGCAATCAAGAAGTCCTCAACTGCGGAAATCTCTGACGGAGCAGGGATAATGGTGACATTGTATGTAGGCAAAACCGTATTTAAGCCATCCCTAACGCGCTGCTCGTAACCATCACCAAAAGACATTTTTTTTACGCGGGGCTTGTTTCGGATTCTGACCTTGTTTTTAATCGGCCAAATAAAAGTTTCAGACATAGATCAACCTGCTGAAAGGAGGCCACCTGGGGCCTGTTCGTCTTGAATTGCCTGGCGCGCAACTTCGCCCATTTTTGTCACTAATGCATCAAGCCTGTGGCCTTCGCTTTCGATATTAGATTCAGCGCTGCCATCTGGGTGGACATGAATAGATTGATTAATCTCAACCCCACCACCCAAGCCGCCGCTTTCGAGTTTACTAAAGGTCTCATTTTGCTTTGAGTTCAGTACACGCTCACCCTTATCTAGCAGCCATGTACCCTCTCTTGGCACGTAATCGATACCATCGTGGGCCATCCCATCCAGGCTTGTACCTTGAATAGTTGAAACAATGCCCGCGGTCGCGGATATCACCGTGCCTATTGCTGGAATATTGGCAGGGAAAGGAAGGCTTGCCGCCTCTGCGATGCCTTGCTGAATCTTGATGATCGACTGCGCGATCGCAAACGCTTTACTAGCCAGAAACATCGCTTTATAGATTCCTGACTGCTCTCCAGCCGCTGCTTCCATCACATCAGCAATGGACCCAAACAGATTTTCATAATTTTGGAGGCGCTCTTGCGCTCTAGCGTCTTCAAGCTTTTTTAAATTTTCCTGATATTTTTTTTCATTTTTGAGCGACACCGACCGAAAAGCTTCCTCGCTGATTAGCTGGCGAGAAAACGCATTGTCGATCATCTCCTGGCGCTTTTGCCAAGCACTTTCTTCTAGCTGCTCTTTTGTGAGAAATTCCTCAAAGGCACGCTCATAGTCTGACAGCGCCTTCTCATCTTCTTTTAGTTTTAGCTCCTGTAGCCGCTCATCTCGCTTCTGCGCTGATTTTAGTTCGTACTCGTCTCTTAGCTGCTCCATGTTCTCGAAGCCGCGACGATGCAATTCAGCCTCGCTGAGCTGTAGCGCCTCCAAGTCTTGCAACCGGCGACTGTGAGATAAATGAATCCGGGCCTGCTCATCAGCAAATTGCTGATCAAACAAAGCAAGCTTTCGGGCACCCTGCTCCTGCAAACGCGCTAACTCATTGCTTGAATCACCACCCCCGCCAACCGGGCCACCCGGTGTCGAACGAGGGACACCGCTGGTGATCTCTATTGGCTTACCGTTTAGCTGGTCATTATGCTCCTGAAGATCTGAGAGAACGCCCTTTATCTCATCGCGCTGCTTGCGCTTAAAATCAAGAATATTGTCGAGCTCACGGGTAGTGAATTTTCTGCGACCGTTTTTGTTGAGCTCCGCTATCTCTTCATTGAGACGCACCATTTCCGTATGTGCATCGTTTATATCTTGCGCCAATAAATTTCGACGCGCCTGGCCGAAAATATAAGCGAAGTATTTAGCGCCCTCGCTCAAATCGTCAACAAACGGCCGGACCGCTTCACGTACAAGAGCACCAAAGCTATCTTTCATGTCATCAACGTCGCGCGCATACTGCTTAAAACGCGCGATCTCAGAGTCAGTCATGGCGCTATTCATCGCCAAGAAATCCTGCTCAAGCTGGCGATACTGTGCACCATTTTCCGCAAGCAACGGAATCAGGGCGCTGGCATCATTCGCCAGGGATTCCATATAAAAGGTTTGCTCACTGGCGGAAACATTGACATCGTCCATCGCCTTCTTAATAGCGATTAAAGCATCGGGACCGGCCATGCGCTGAAGCTCATCGGCGGTCAAGCCAACCTGGGGCGCTATATTCTCAAAGAAATCAGCAAACTCCCCGCCGCCTGTCGCAACGTAGTCGCCCAGCTTTTCTTGCACGTCCTTAAGAATATCCGCCATTTTACCCTGTTCAAAACCCAGGTCGCGGGTCGCATACTCTGCAGTCTGAATATCTATAACGCTCGCATTTGCAGAGGACGCCATTCGCTCAAGCTCGCGAGCCGCCAGGGCAGATTCGATTGATATACTGTGAATCGATGCTGTAGCAAGCGTTATGCCAGAAGCCAAAACACCAAAACCAGCGGCCGCACCTCCGGCCAGCTTTCCCGCGTTCGCTGAAAATGAACCAACACCTTGCTCTGAACGCTTAAGCGCTTTCTGCAGCTCGCCATCCTGGCCGATAATTTTTACAGCAAGCTCTACTGCAGCATTAGAAGTCATGGCGGATCCTTAAAAAAGAAAACCCGCCAGGCGGCGGGTCAGTTGTTTTGTTTTTTTATGTTTCCAGTACAGGACCAGATCAGCGAGACAATAAAGCCGATAATTGACCAGTTCAGACAAACACTAAACACTGTTATTGCTAAAGCGTCATTATGAGCGCGCGCATAAGCGATGCTTGGGGGCGTAACGACCAGGAAAAGAAGAACAATGTAATGCAGGGTTTCCATTAAAGTAGACTCCATCCGTGTTGAGCGGTGGAGTTTACCCCATGTTGAATTTTTGTTTAATCTCTTCTGCAGTTGGGGGTCTCGCTTTAGCCGCGGCCGGTGGCCTTAAGTAGAAATCTGACGGGCTAAACAACTGCTTAGGCGTTATATGCGGTGCATTAATAGCTGCCGAGCAACGCTGACCGTGACGCAGCTCTTCTATTTGCCAGCCAAACGGCTCGTCAAGGTAATACTGGTACCACTCATGAAGCTGGCGAAAAGATATTGACTTAAGCGCCTCACCCACATCCAATACTTTTAATTCCCGGCAGAGCTGGAACGCGAACTTTCCGCCTGGGAATGCAGCTTTGGGTCAATTTTGGACAACCCCAATACTGCAGTATACATATCCGCAAGTTGCGTATTGGTCAGGCAGGTCTTTAACTCAGTATAAGCCTCATCTAATCGCGCTTTTTCCTGCTCAAGCGTCATGCCAGGCTCTAAATACGGCTGCACAACAGAGGCGGCGCAAACGCGCAGATAATGCTCTGAGTTAGCCTTCATTAGCGCGAGTTTAGACTCCGAAGTCTCTTCGCCCTCGGGGTGCATAGCATCCTGCACAGCAGACTTATTAAGTAAATGATTAATATAAAAAGCGGCGGAGTATTCGCTAATAACTAGAGTATTCTCCCCAACCGGGTGATCTTTTGTGACTAAAGTGGGTTTTGTAAAAAGCTGCATCAGAGTGGCGGCTCCTATTTGATAGATTTAGTAAACCCGGACTAATTAAGTCCAGGTTCCGGAACGGTCAACATCGTTATGATCAAGCGTAAACTTCAGCTCAATATAATCACCGTCGGGAAAGGTCTGCGTCAAAGCGGATATTTGAGACTGCGTCACAATCAGCGACTTTTCAGCATCAGCCAAACGCAACTGAAAAGTGCGGTCAACTTGAGCAGGGGCATAAAAGTCATCAACCATTGCCTGGGCAAGGGCGTTGCCTTTTTTATAGCGCACCACAAATTCCTGATTACCCTCATCAACACGACCTGTCACTTCCTTGCGCTTCTTAGGCGTCGCAGCGCCATAAGGGCTTTTGTCTGAAACCTCTCGGCTTGCAGCAAGATCGCCAATACCATAAACATCACCTACCAGGCCGTAGATACTCGAGTCGGCGACTGTTTCTCGCCACAACTCCGTTAACTCGCCCTTAGTTCCATTACTCATAAGAACCTCTACTTAAAATTTAACTTCGTAAATTAGCGCTAGAAAAGTCACTGTGGCGCCTTCCGGAGCTCCATATTCCCAGCGTGTCTCTTTAAAACTATCAACTAGGCCATCAAGGCGATCGACCGGCTCACCCAGCTGCTCAACAACAAGCTTCGCCAGGGCGTCAAGCTCTGTATCTACATCACCTGTAGAGCGAAGCCCAAGACGAACAACAAGCGGACCCTCATCGTCGCGAGTAGCGCGCGTCTGAGATACGTCACCCCCAAGAAAATAAACATTAATAAACCCGATAGCCGTTCGCTCCGGGTGCTCTCTACTGAATAGCACGTCAAGCCCAGAGAGCTCCGGGGGACCTGCTTCAAGCAGCTCCTTAACCTTTCCTCTCACGGCTGCACGCTTTTCAATTGCGGCGATCGATACGCTTGTCATGGCTTACTCTTCTTTAGCGCGGCCGGATTTAATTAGCCGATCCCGCTCTTCCTTGGTAAGTTCTACCGTTATCTCTTTGCCTGGTGGAAACAGCTTATCTTTCGCAGCAACAAGGCTGATGGCGATTAACTTACTTTTAGTAGCTGGCATAAATACCTCTAAAGTTTGGTGGCACGCAGAGTCAGCATGGATCCCTCGCGAGCTATGATTTCATGGATTTCAAAAGCGCCTTGTGTTTCCGTTAAAACCTGATCCCCGCGGCTATAATCTCTATCGATCATCCCGATAAGATAATCAGTTATAGAGATAACAACCTCGGCGCCAGTCCAATCCGTAGCTGATACGATTGAAAAATGTTCTTGCGGGCCATCTTCGCCATTAATTGGACGATAAACCCCCACAGGATGCTTTTTTAGGATGTCGCGGGCGGCTTTATCAGCGATCGCTTTGATTGAGGCTTGCATTACGCGATCTCGCGAACAACGCGGTATTGCTGCAAATGAGCAAACGTATCTCTATCCATTGCGACAGGACGACCCTCTTTCAGCTTAACCTTTCGGCCCTTACTGATAGACTTATCGCCAACAATGATTTCGCCGAGGCTTTTAACCTCACACGTCGTCGTCACTTCAGCTTTCACTAAATCAGAATCAACCTCCCCAAACTCGAAATCGGCATCCTGATCATCTGCAGCTTTCTGATTATCTTCAGTTTCCTGAGTATCTTCAGTTTCCTGAGCATCTTCAGTTTCCTGAGTATCTTCAGACTCCTGATTATCTTCAGACTCCTGAGTACCTTCAGACTCCTGAGTACCTTCAGACTCCTGAGTACCTTCAGTTTCCTTAGCAGCAGCTGCCTTTTCTTGCTGATCATCTTTAGCTTGAGAGTAATAAGATTGCAGATCACCCCAGTCGAGCAGCTCATATACTTCAGCGCTGTAGCCCCAGCCCTTCAGCTCTTCAAAAATTTCGTCTTTCTTCATACCCATCACGGTTCTCCAACAAAAAAGCCAGTCCAGGAAGGCCTGGACTGGCTATTATTTATCAACTCAACGCTTTACGAATGAGTTAGCTTAAACACGAGATCAGGGCGGGTGTTGATCATGCCTGGATAAGTTGCAACGTATAAATCAACAAAACGCTGAAGCCCTTCAGGATCCATTACCTGGTATGAATACCATTCTCGACCAAGCTCTCCTAGATCATCAAAGGTCTCGCCTGGAGACATTACATGGCGGAACATACCAGAGGCACCGCCCGGATAAACGCGACATTCAGCAGCCGGGATGTTAATTGACGAACCATCATCTGCGCCAAAGTATTCGGTCCAATGTATCCCTGCAAACTTAACTGTCGTGCCGATTGTCCCCTCTCGGCGCTCCTCGCCTTCTTGCTGCTTATTGTATGAGTTGTAAAACTCCGGGTTAGCCATTAGAGCGTCCCAGAATTCCTCGCCACAACGGGCATCAATACGGCTATACACCAGGCCCTTAGCCATGCGGCGAAGTGGGCGAACAACCGTTTTCTCAATCTTTTGACGAAGCCCGCCATCTTTTAAGCTGGTAAGCTGCAAATTAATAGCTGGAGGCTCAGTGATATCGAACTCATTATAAAAGTCCCAAATCGTTTTACCGGCTTGGTTGACAACCTTCCCCTGCAGGGCGCCTAAGCGCATAAGCTCTAAGCGATTCTCACACTGAGACATTAAGCCGGTTGGCCCCATCTGGCGACGCGCAATTTCTTCCTGGACCGCTTTCACCGCTTGATCCGCATCAACCATGTTATTCACAAACTGAAGCTCAGATGCTTTAATTCGACAATGGCGAGCAACACGCTTTGTTTTGATATAGCGAAGCACACGCTCATCATCATCTGCCGTTTCAATTACCATCCCGCGCTCATCAACGTCTGCAATCTCAAGCTTTCCATTGCGAAACTCAATAGCAATAACGTCCGAGCGCTGACGCTCTTGAACAAAAAGGCCGTTATCTCGCAATTCGCGAGGCTGGCTCGGCTGCTGCTGAATAGCAGCAGACATTGACGCGATCGAAAACGCGTCATTTTCAAATACGTTAACTAAATCCATTAGCGTTTACCTATTTTTTAAAAAGTTAAAACTTAAGCCCACAAAAAAGCACGCCTTAGCGTGCTTTGATGTGCTGAGCTTCCATTTGAGAAACCCAAGCATCAATTTGGGGCTGAGTGGCGCCAGCTGGCCACGTAAGATCCTCTTTTCGGACCTCCGCGTGATAGTTATGGACCGCATGCTCCTGATCCTCAGTGCTGGCATCCACATTCGCAAACAAGATGCCCGCGAAGTTCTCGGTCCCATCTGAAGCAGCAGCATCAACAGCTTTAAATTTGCCGGTTGCTGTTACCTTACCCATGACCTCACCGGACACAAAAGAACCACTTGTGACCACTACATTCGAGCGGCTTAAACGCTCATCATCGCGCACAAGGTAATGACCAGGACGCTTAACTGTATTGTTTATACTTGGCATATTTCACCCTATTGTTGATATGCGTTTTCCCAGCCCTTCTGAATCTTCTCAGCACTCGATGCTGGGGAGTCCTGTGGTACGGGAACATGGTTAGAAAGCTCGGCCTTAAAATCGTGGATGCGAGCTCCTGCTGCCGCAGGGGATACATCACTAGACAAAAGCTCTGCTGCAAAACCGCTACTAATATCCATGTCGTTTTTATTCAGCATGGCCATAATTGCGGAAACTCTTTTCCGCTCTGCAGCGAGCGGGTCGATCGGTGGAGGGTCATCTGCAGGCGGTTCGTCTGCCGATGGTTCATCTGCCGATGGATCGTCTGCCGGCGGCTCGTCTGCAGGCGGTTCGTCGGCCGGTGGCTCGTCTGCCGGCGGTTCGTCTGCCGGTGGCTCGTCTGCAGGTGGATCCGTGGGGTGTGACGCAACAGGACCGATCTTTGTTACAGAAACTGAGGCTTTATCAACGCGCAGCGCAACAACTCCCGCAACTCCTTCAATATGTGGCAATAACGCCTTTGGTACTTGGCCTGGCTTAACTAGAGCCGCACCTTCCCCCTCACCTAAAGCAACAACACCTTTTTCACTAGTCAGTAGGGCAAATTTTCGAGGCGTTATTACTTCATCTACTAAGCCAATCTCTTTGAGCTCTGCCGCGGTCTTCCACTCATCCTCAGATGTTAAAAGAACAGCGGCGGCTTCTTCCGGAGAAACCCCCATTTTTCGCGAGTAAGCCAGGGCAATTTGTGCAGTTATTTTGTCAAGGATATCTGCTTCCTTTCGCATCTGATCAGCATTGCCATAGCAAGCAGAGATCGCTTTGTGCGTCATACCCATTGCCGTTTCATAAGCAACAGTTTCATCGGCGGCACACATCACAACAGTGGCCATTGAGCTGGCATACCCCTCAATGCAGCAAACTACCTTTCCGGGTCGATCAGCCAAGCCGTTATAAATTGCAGTGCCTTCATCGGTCAGCCCACCGCGGGAGTTAATTCGTACTTTTACCGGGTCGTTCTCATCAACAGCAGCGAGCGCTTGGATAATCTGCTTTGCCGTAATGCCTTCTTCCCAAAAGAAGTCGCCAATCACGTCATACAGTAAAATCTGGTGCTCGCCGTTGCTGCCTGTAATAAAAAATGGAAACATCGGTTTCTCCAAATATCGGAAAAAAGAAAGCCCGCAAAGCGCGGGCCAATCTAAAAACGGTGCGAACACCTGGGTCTATATTGTTTCTAATGCTTGCCGGCTAGCATCTTGCAGCACCCCTGACTTGGAAACCTTGCCAGGATTACTATCAAGAACGAGCTCTAGAGCCTGCTCAAGCACAAGCTGGGCGATGGTTTCATCTGAATCCAGTCCGCGCTCTGCCTGTTTTGCTTTCAGTGTATTAAAGCCACCGCGCACTTCCATTAGATCGGCCATTACATCTTTCAGCGGATCCACCCAGTCCCATTTTGGAGCCTTCCAGCTAGGCATGAATTCCCAGGGGCGCTCCCAGTAACCGTTCAGATCTACTAGGCCGAGCTGGACCACTGAATCTGCAAACCATTCCGCGATCGGCCTGCAAAATCGATGAATTAACAAGTGCAGCTGCAGCTGCTCTATTCTGCGACGGAACTCCAGGAGCCCGGCTCGAATACTGCTGTAATTAACACCGGTCAAATCTCCTGTAAGCTGCTCATAAGTCAGCCCCATTCCCGCCGCAACAGCTCTAAGCTCTGTCCGCAGCCAGTCTGCATAATTGGCACCAATACCGTCAGGACTTGAGAAGTGCACCTCCTCTCCCTCTTCCAGGTAATGAACGCCGCCCGCTGTGATTTTTGTTAGCTGCTCACCTTCAGCGCCTTCATGGGCGTCACCAAGATCACTACCGTCGAAAGAGCTGTTATCTGAATGACCTGTTGGCGCATCAGCCTTCCTGCTGACAATCCAACCGAAAAGCTGAGCTGTCTTTTGCTTTACGAGCGTAGAGTCTTGCATCTCATCGATTTCATAAAGCCTGATAAGTACCGGAGTAAGATCAGGCACACCGCGCGTTTGGCCCGGACGTAAACGACGAAAAAGATGAATAATGTCACTAGCGGGAACCGGCGTGCGAATATTGGCGGCCAGTCTTCCATGAATGTCGCCGGGGTGATTTCTCCATAAATGGAAAAATGTGCGACTACCATATGCGTTGTACTGGATCCCCATTACAATCGGGTTAAACTGGTGGATCAGATTGTAGCCCTCATCCAAATGGTCCCCCTCAATAAGTTGGACCTGGACCGGAACCTCCAAGCCGTCGCCACGACGACGCGGGCGGCGACGCGCCAAAACCTCGCCAGATTCAAACTGAGTCCCGGCGGCTAAATTTTGCAAGCCATAAAAGTTATCCAAACCATCAGCATCGCATTGGTTTACCCAGTTATCCCATAACGTCTGCATTTCGGAACTAGGCCATTTTGCAGTTATACCGCAACCAACAAGGTTGGCCTGGTAAACCTCTTTTGCACGTATCGCATACGGATTATTTTTTACCGCATGGCGCGATCGCTTCCGCAAAGTCGCGAGGCTACTGGCTATATCACCATTGGGACCAGTCACACCCATTAAGCCCTTTTGACCCATCCGCGAGCCACGACTTGCACCTTCATACACAGCCTGGATTCGCTGCTTAGTATCAACTCCGTTTGAGACCTTAATTCTAGGCTTTCTAGGGTCCGCTTTAGAAACAACCATCGCTTACCCCCCTAACCCTTTGTCTGTATACAATTTATGAAAGCGTTTGCGCTTAGGCTTTAATGAGTTTGCGATATCCATCCGCAAAGACTTTAGCTCTGATAGAGATATATCTGCATATCTCACTGTCTGACCCGCAGTTCTAAATTCACCCACGCGGTCGCCGTTAACAAAATCTGTGATCGCAGCGTTAACAGCATTGAGATCGTCCTGGGTGTAACTCATTTAATTCCGCCTGTGACTTTTTTCCGTTTCTTCGGTTTGGCCTGCCGCTTTTTCACAGGTTTTCCCATCGATGCACGCATCGACTCCCAAACCGAATTGAGATTGAGATTAAAATAAATTGTGCCGAGTCGAACTATTGATAAGTTGCCAACTAAACAGTCAAGTTTCTCGTTTCGCGTGTTTGCCGTTTTTGTGACATAGCGATAGGTTTTTATCCCGTTGGAATTGATCTCCAGTTTCTTTATTTCAGCAACTGCTTGCTCAAAAAATTCCTGGGTCGTAAAGGGCGCTATAGGGAAATGAATCATGCCGGGGATTGGGTCCAACCGGCCTGGCATCTTGCCAGCACTATTGGGCTCTGCAAGCACACCGTAACGACCATAAATAGCGTCTTTAGCACTATCAGTCCCTATCCAGCATTGGTGATTTCCGTGCTTGTTTTTTTTCTGATCGTAACGCACAACAGGCTGGCCATACTTATGATCACCCTTGCAGGCAATACCAAAGTGAGGCTCCTTAAAGCTATTTACAAACTTCTGAACGTCATCCCAAAAATGACCGCCGGCATCCTGACCAAAACGCCGAATTTTTAAAGTTGCGCCGGACTCATGCTTGAATTTACTGTTAAGCAAATAGTCTCGTAACTCGCTCCAAATTTTGGTTTTGTGAGGGTCACCATAAATAACCTTGTCATCGATGACATACATCTCCTCACCGCGACCCCAGGCAACGGTCACTAATTCAAATCGATCATCCTGCGTATCAACAAAACAAGTTATATATACGCCTTTCATCGGCACTTGAGCGCGATAAGCCTCGCGGCGAGCATGAAGAATTTCCCACTCTAGCTTTTCGCCTGTTTCATCTTCCCAGTGCTGCCCCAGAACTAGGTTAATAAATGCTTTTAACTTTAATGGATCGCCTTTTGCGTCTATCCACTCTCTGACCAGCCCAACCCAGCCATCGGTTAGCGTTAGAGAATAGAGCGCATTAACCCTAAGCCCGCACTTCCGCGGCGCCTCAATCCAGGTGCCTGCCTCGGTATAAAAATTTTCTCCGTCTACCGTCCAAAGGCCTTTTTTCTCATCTATCCAGCGTGAACCAGGCTCTACAACAGCAAGATCTTTATAATAAAAACGCCCCTTGCCTGACGGGTGCTCTGTTTCACAATTTGCGTTCTTACACTGGTAATAGACATCAGCTGACGTCAGATCCTCGACTGGCTTATGCTGATCCCACTTAATGCCATGAAGCGCACCTTTTCCGCCCCATTCCAGCGTTTGCTCATGCTTACAATGAGGACATGGGACGTGCATGGAAAATATCGCATCAGCACCGAGCATTAATCTCTCAATATGAGAGACGCCAGTAACTGTTGGCGTTGTTCCAAATATATCTTTGGGGAAAGCGGCGCCCTCAAGACGCTTAATCGCCAGCTTTGTCGGATCCCCTTCATTACCCGACTCTAGCGGCCAGGCGTTCACTTCATCACCGATCGCAAACTGCTTAGTCAGTCGGCGAAAGTTTTTAGGGGTATTTGCACCGCGAATATCTAGAGTGAAGCGCAGAGCAACTTTTTTCTTTACTGTATTGTTTTCGTCAGACGCGTTCCAAGCAGGAAAGGCTTCATGTATGACCGGCATATTTGCCCAGGTCGCATCGATCTCATCAATAACAAAGTCTTTCGCATCATCTTCGGTCGGCTGGTAGATAACACCGCTGCGGCTTTTGTGCTCTGACATATAAGACGCGGCAGCAACAAGCATTTTTGTGTAACCAACACGCGCAGACTTTTCAACATATACGGACCGAATAGCGTCGTTACACATCATATTTAATGGCACAACTTGCAAGGGCTGCGTGGTCCAGCGGCCTGATATCTGACTTGACCCTTCGGGAAGGTAAAAATACTCGTCGGCCCACTCAACACCGGATTTTCGGGGCTTTTTCCTAAGAACCGACAAGCCCTTCTTCACCGCTCTCTTGATCGATCTCAATGTATACTGAGAGATCCGGCTCTGATTCTGACATCTCGTTTGATAAGGCAATCTTCTCTTTCTCCAGCGCCTGGTAAGCCTCAATAGGCATATCCGGCCAGGCTTGCTTTAACCGCGGGAGCATCCCTTCCATTCTGGAATTAACAGCGCTCATCACGCTAGATAATGCGGCCGACAAAATATGAATCGCAGCATACTGCCCCTCTTTTATTTTTCGGTTTAGTTTGCGCAACTCGATCGATTCAAGCTTGTCATCTAGTGCAGCTATCTCTCGTCGACGTTTAATTTCTTTCAGTTCCGCATCTTCTTCATCTGAATTTGAACCGCCTGACTCAATTCCGCCGCTCTTTAAATAGTTGATATAAAACTTGCGCCACTCATGGAGGTCGTAACCACCACGGCCTCTAGATACGGGGGCGCCAGGATTGCTGGCAAGATTTCTAACCTGCCGATCTGAAATAAATAAATGCTCAGCAACTTCCTTTTGATTTGCCATAAAAGCACCTACCTGGAAATCGGAAACGGAAACGGATTTTTTTAAAAAAAAGTTCCATGCGAGAGACCCGTCGGGCCTCGAATTACCCGCAACAGGCTCTCCAGGGCCAGGAAGGACCCAAGGCATCAAGGCCTGCTATTTGTTGACGTGACGCCACGCTTTGTACCAATTCTCGTTTATATTTTTGGCGCGAGCCTTAGCCGCAACGCCATAGAAATCAAAGCGGCGGTCATAACGGGCCGTGCTTGCGAATACTAAGAAAGGCTTCGCTTTTCTCCGTCCAGTCCTTACATAGATAGCGATTGGCAAGCCTGTCTCGGTGCGCTTTAGGAAATAATTACGGGCAGAGGACTTATGGCCACCGCGTCTTACACGGCGGGCACCAGTGTTTTGATATTTATCATTATGTGCATCCAGGTTTGAAAGCATCCGAGTAACCTGGCCGCGAGATATATTTCCCGCAGCGGTAAGCCGAGCACCGGCACCTGGTACCGTTATCTTTCCTGAAGGAAGTAGACCTTTACGTTGCAAGGCTTTCTCGTAGCGCTTAGCAGTACGCACCCCGCCCACAACCTGGGGCTGCAAATAAGTAGCCGCTGGTGTTCCCTTAGCAGCATAATCTTTAAACCAAACAGTAGACTCTTGTTTCTTTTTTGTGGCGGGTGACAAAAACAAAGAGTTAAGTGTAAATGATGTCGGGTTATCGAAAACCCGTTTCATCTCAGAACGCTCCGCCTTCTTTATATCCTGGGCCGTCCACGTAAGCATAAGCGCTGTGGCGAATGGGATCTGATCTTTTGATATACCCCGCATTGAGCGCTTGAATTTATTAAGCGAAGACGCCGTGACTACAATGCCAGTCATGCTTATGCCTTTGAATTAGATGAAGGCAGGGATCCCTACCTTCTTGGGCGAGCGCATCCTTACGCTCTAATGGAAACTTTATCCTGAGTGAGCTGTTGCTCAACCTTTAGGAGCTTTTCTTTATCATTTAGCATTGCGACCAAGGCCGCGGCTGAATCCACGCACAGGGCCTTCTCTGCAGATCTCAGTATTGAGCGCGAAAGACTAGAGCCCTGCTTCGCTTGCTGGGCAAGCAAATAACTCTCTGACGCAGGACCACCAATAACCAAGGCTATCTGAGCGGCGACACCTAGCTCCAGGAACGGATCTGTTCTTGCTTGATGCAATAAAGCAGCTTTCACAAGATCATTGCCTGAAAGCCGGCGGGGCTGATCACCATCAACAACACCGACGATCTTTAACGCTAGCCACGCAGCCTCAAAGCAATAAAACTTTTCGCGGTGGTTATGTCTAAGCAGCCACAGCAGAACACCTTTCCAGTCATACTCACGGCCATCCAGATGCCGGAGCCACGGCGACAAATCGCCATAAAACTCAAACACAAGGTGAGGCCTTGCGGCAGGATCAATATCTGACTTCGAGAAATTCCCGCGAGACTCAGATGAGTCGTATAAAACCCCATCCACCTCAACCGCCGCGTGCGAGAAAGGACTTCTCGTCACCAGTGTAATAATCCAACCAATAATGCTGACTGGATAAAACAAATAAAGCTTATTCAGGTTCTTTTTTCGGCGATAAGACATAGCCAGCTACCTTGCAATACGCGTCCGATAATTCAATACCCTCAGTCTCAAACAAAGGAGCAAAAGCTACCCTAACCTGTGCCCGCACCTTTGCATCAGTTGCACCGCACCAGACCGCAGTAACATCGCCAACCGTATAGCCATCCTGAAGGGTTTTAAATGCCTTGCAGTAGTCAACGCCTACGCTAAACCCCTGCGTCGCAGCTAAGGCATCTAAAGAGCCCCGCAGGACAACACGCTGTGCCTCTGTTGTTGAATTA
>JAYJMJ010285773.1:0-11206 GCA_036873875.1 Laminaria ephemera
CCCCCCCCCCCCCCCCCCCCCCCCCCCCCCCCCCCCCCCCCCCCCCCCCCCCCCCCCCCCCCCCCCCCCGCGCGGACTCATTTGTTGCTTGCCTTAGTCGTTTCGACCATTGATCCCACGCACCCCTCTCGAGAAGGAGCACCGTTCCTACTCCTAACAGAGACACACACCTCCAACATTTTTGAGCGCTCATTACTTTTCTTCCATATTGCTACATCATTTTTTTTTTTTTTTTTCTGACGCATGCTACGGTAGAGGTGCACTTTTCTTTTTTTTTTTCTGAGGCTCCTTCCTCACTTGAGGAGCTCTGCACCTCTCCCAAAAACTGATTTTGGGGGAAAAAAAAAAAAAATGCTACCCGATGAACAATCTCATGGCTTTATAGGCTTTTTCAACGAAAATTATTGCAAAAAAAAACAAAAAACAAAAAAAAACGAAATTCCGACGATTTTTGGGTTAAGGAGCTCCGTCATTCAGAAAACGTTTTCTGCCAAAAAAAAAAAGGTGCTACCTTTTTTTGTTAGCTCGGGTCTTTTGCTTTATCTTATTATCTCCTTCCTGTACAGTAGGAGGGCCACGTTTTTTCGGCGTCCTTGTGGTTGTAGGTTTCACCAAATTCACCGCCATGTGATGTATTTGTTGCGCCGCGCCGACAAGGCATGTTTTCGCACAGGTTATGAGTGAGGCACAGAGTCTCTCGCACGAGTCTAAAGGCTAAAGGGGTGAAGCCCCTCCGCCCAGCGCAAAAAGTCAGGGTACCCCTCGACGCTTGCTAGGACAAAGCCAGCACTTTTTTTGGCTGAAACGTTTTCTGAAAAACGTTTTCTGAAAAACGGGGCCTCCTTAACCCCCAAAACCGTCGGAATTTCATTCTTGATTTTTTTGGAAAATGTGTTTTTCGTTGTATACCTGGGCCATGGGGATTGTTCATCGGGGAGCACTTTTTTATTTTCTCTAAATCAGTTTTAGGTATAGAGCTCCTCAAGTGAGGAACCTAAGAAAAAAAATAGTGCACCGATACCGTGGCATCGTATTCCTGGTCAGTATAGCAACGCTTCTCCCCACCGCCCGCCGAAGGCTCTTTTTTTCTGCTGCCCGACCGACCCCGCTCGCCTCTCCTCCGCCCTCTACGCACCTCGAAACGATTTTTTTAATGCGGAGCAGCTCGGGGAAGCGACGGGCGCGCTAACGCTGACGAGGGCGAGGAGGCGAGGGCGGACACGAGCGAAGGCTGGGGGAAACGGCCTCCTTGACGCGGCAAATATCACTGTCAAGGACCCTCAGGTGGGAGGCGGTTTCGTGGAGGATTATATCGGACAAGCCGCAAAACAGGGTGCGGCTTATCTAGCTGTCGTCGCGGGTTATATCGGACAAGCCGCAAAAGAGGGTGTGGCTTACCTAGCTATTGTCGCGGATTATAACGGACAGACCTTAAAGTATGGGTGTGGCTTATTTGGCTCTTGTCGCGGGCTATTACGGACAAGCCGCAAAAGGCGGTGCGGCTTATCTAGCTATCATTGTGGGTTATATCGGGCAAGCCGCAAAAGAGGGTGTGGCTTACCTAGCTATTGTCGCGGGTTATAACAGACAGGCCTTAAAGTATGGGTGTGGCTTATTTAGCTCTTGTCGCGGGCTAATACGGACAAGCCGCAAAAGGCGGTGCGGCTTATCTAGCTATCGTTGCGGGTTATATCGGACAAGCCGCAAAATGATGGATGTGCTTTGTCTAGCTATAGTCGTGGGGTTTTCACGGACAAACCGCAAAATTATGGGCGTGCTTTTTGTCTAGCTAGCTGTTGTTCCATTTTCTGCTCATCCGCGGAAGGTGCATGTGCGACGCGTTGGAATACTTCACTGCACAGGCTTAGGGTGGCATCTGAGCAGAACGATAGGCTCCCCCGAAGCACCCCCCTTGACGCCCCGCACGCTATACACGGTAAATATGCACCTGCTTTTTTCTTCATCTCCTCACTTGAGGAGCTCTGTTCCTCCCGCCAAGACTTTTTTTTTGAGCAAAACAGAAAGTGCAACCCGATGACCGAACCCATGACCTAGGTACCTGGTGTAATAAAATGTTTCACATTTCAAAACAAAAGAATATGATTTTTTTCCGACGAAACTGGGTTAAGGAGCCCCCGTCGTTCAGAAAACATTTTTTTTTTTTTTCCAAAAGGGCTACCTCTGTCGTAGTACGCGTCGTTTTTTTTTTTTTCGTGTTTTTTGGGTACATACTTCGGAAACACGCGCAAAAAGTCCATCTTGCAGCGGAGCAAAAAAAAAAAAGGTTGCAGATTTTCCTGAGTTGACGATAGCGGGCAGGGCCTGAATGAATATATGCACCGTGCGCATGGGGCACAACCCGAAGCGTGTACCCCACCACCACCCGAAAAAAGCGTGCTCGGTCTACCGTTTCCCCCTGAATTTTGGTGTTACGATACCGTTGCCACAGCACGCGTCCAAAGAAGCGTGCCAGATCTAACGTTTCCCACTAATTTCGGCGCTGTTCCCTCTACCATAATCCACCCCCCCAAAAGAACGTGCTCGACCCAACTTTTCCCCTAAGTTTAGGTTCGACCCCTGGGATACCGTAGCACCTCCTCGAAGGAGCGTGTGCTCGATCTAACGCTTCCTCCCTAAACGTCTCGCGAAAACACCCCCCCCCCTCGTCTCAGATGAACTTGAAGGTGTTGATTTGGGACGGCTTCTTCGGGGCGGACGTCCCCGAAATGCGCATGAAGCTTCCCGAGCTTTACCCGACATCGAGCGCCATGTACGACCAGAACGAGGACATCGGCGCCCGCGCCATGGGCGAAGCTCTCGTGAGTCGGTAGCTGTGTGTTGTCACCCAAAAACGTGGGTGTGTTTTGTAACAGACCCATGCAATGGTAGAGGTACGCCCTTTTCTTTCTGAGGCTTCTCACTTCTGGAGCTCTATTACCTCTCCAAAACACTGATTCGGGGAAAAAAACTAAAAAGTACTACCCGATGAACAATCCCGTGGCCTATGTATACAACGAAAGTTATTTGCACACTGCTGTTGACCCTGGTGCTAACTAGTACGAAGGGGAGTCGCCGACCTATAATCCTTCATGATGAGGACATACACAACAGCCCGTAAACAGCCCGTAACACGCGCGATCGGAGTAGTATCACACACAGCTTGCAAAGATGAGTTTCGACGAAATCCTAGATCTCACAGCTGTGTTGTGTATTTTTTAATTGTTTTATGAAAAAAAAAAAAAAAAAATCCGACGATTTTAAGTAGAAATCGTAAAAAGGAGAAAGCAAGTCGAATTCGTAAAGAAAGGGAAAAGCCACCGGGGGGAAAACCATCCGGCGGGGAAAAGCCGCCGACTCGGGGATATTCCGCTGCGAAATCTCTCACAACAATAGAGCCAATCTACCGTAGACGCATGGCACGGTAGCGGTAGGTGCACCCTTTTTTTTTTCTGAGGCTCCTCACTTGAAGAGCTTTATACCTCTCCCAAAAAAATTGATTTGGAGAAAATTAAAAAGCGTTCCCCGACGAACAACCGCATGGCATAGGTATACAACGAAACATGTTGCAAAAAAATAAATGAAATTCCGACGATTTTGGGTTAAGGAGCCCTGTCGTTCAGAAATTATTTTAGGCAAAAAGTTCTATATCTATCATAGCACGCGTCCGTAGGAACTCCCTAATACTATCAATCATTCTACGGCAGAGATGAGGTGTTTTTTTTCTGAGGCTCCTCACTTGAGGAGAGCTCTATACGTCGGCGTCCCCGATGGTCTAGCGGGTTAACCTCGTCGTAACCACTAAGGTCAATGTCACGGGTTCGAGCCCCCCCCGAGTGCATGCTCGTGCGTGCTCGTAGGGACTTTTTCTTGTGCTAAAAAAATTGACTTGCGGAAAGCGCGAGAGCGTGAGTTAGCAAAAGCTCGATGAAAATCGACGAGCGTTGGGAATGCTGAACCTTCTCTGCGCGTTAAAAAAAGAAGGCACGTACCGGGGGGGGAGGAGGGACGACACCTGTGACCACGACTTGTCCAGAAGCTGGAAAGTAACAAAGTGAGAAAAAAAAAAAAAAAAAATCCCCCCAAAAACTCATTTTGGGGGAAAATCAGAAGTGCTGCCCGATGGACGATCCCATGGTCTATTAATAGGTATGTATACAACGAAAAATATTGCAAAAGAAAAGAACGGAATCCCGAAGAGTTTGGGTTAAGGAGCCCCGTCATTCAGAAAACGTTTCTGCCAAAAAAACGTTTCTGCCAAAAAAAAAAGTGCTACCTCTATCGTAGCACGCGTCATGGCCCCGAGGCTACGGCAGAGGTACACCGTTTTTTGGCAGAAACGTTTTCTGAAGGCCCCAAGGCTACGGCAGAGGTATACCGTTTTTTGGCAGAAACGTTTCCTGAAGGCCCCAAGGCTACGGCAGAGGTATACCGTTTTTTGGCAGAAACGTTTTCTGAATGACGGGGGCTCCTCAAGCGAGGAACAGGAACTCTCCAACATCGGTGTGTTTGACGATAGCACTCGATTCTAAACCTAGGCCGTGGGAGTGTTCATCGGATGGTACGTTCTTTATTAAAAAAAAAGCTAGGTTTTGGGTTGAGGTGTGGAGCTCCTGAAGTGAGGAGCCTCGGAAACAAATAGTGCTACTCCCTGTCGGAGCGTGCGTCTCGCGCGGAGCACGAGTGTATGGGTGCGTTTTCTCTAGGTCGCCTCCGCGCAACGCCTGTCTGTGTGCCTTAAAAACGAAAACGCGCCTGCCACACGAACTTTATACGTGCATCCATCGTAGTGACGCGCATTGCCCTCTTCGTGCCTGCATTTTCTACAGTGGTGACCGTTTCGATCTTTCGCTGGCCCTCTTATCTCTCCCCTCACTCCCTCCCTCCCTCCCTTCTCCCCCCCTCGTGCAGGCTGAAGGAGAAGGAGCAGCGACGGCGATGATGGAAGAAATTCGCGCAGAGAGGGAAGGCACGAAAGATAATAACACCGTCTCAAACCTAGTCGATGCCGCAATTGCCAACGAGGAGCGACTGCGCAAGATAGGAACGAGAAGGTCGGTTGGTCGGGTCTAGGGACCTTACCATCAAGATTACCATTAATAATATAATTGCCATCCGATAATGCAAATTTAATGACTCCACGCTAATTCAAGACATAAATTAATTTCCACCTTCGAAAAAGACGGTAAAACAAAAGGCACACTGCAGGTAAGTGATCAAGCCTGCAAAAACATCCAAAAACAGTTGAAACCCAGGCATAGTAACCATACTATTATATAGGGGGGGGAGGGGGCGCACTCATTTGTTGCTTGCCTTAGTAAATTGACCATTGACCACGCATCCCTTTCGAGACGGAGCACCTATATATAGGGGGGGTGGTGAAATTCAGTTAATTCAGACTATTTCAAGACGCGTATTATTTCTGATGGTAGAGGGCGACGATACGCAGCATGGGCTTCAGCATCCGATCACTCATCCAAACATTCCCATGAAAGAAAAAACCAAGGGAAACCAGAGAAAAGGAAACCTACCAGGTATGCACGGAGTCTAACCATGGACTTTGATGTCCAAAACGTTCCTACCTGGTATATCTCTTCTCAATTGAAGTAAGGATTATCGCTTTTTTTGGATTACGGAACTCAGAGGTCTATTTGCGCGTACTTGAATCTCTTCTCATCGGGACAGAACCTCGACACGCATCAACTCTTTCAACCGTCGTCGTTTTTTCTTGTAGATCTATTGCGGAGGACCATAGTAATCAGGACCCACGATAGACACAAAAACCTATATATTTTCCCGTTTTTACTAACCATACTTGGTCCTGATTACTATGTTTCTCCGTACTAGGTCATGATGCCTGCTACGGTAGAGAGAGGTGAACCATTTTTTTTCTGAGGCTCCTCACTTGAGGGAGCTCGATGCCTCACCCAAAAACTGATTCTGATTATGATTCTGAATAAAACGAAAGTTCAACCGGATGAACGATCCCACAGCCTAGTGTAACGAGACGAATGATATTGTACCACACAAACGGTTTTGGGAAGTCCCTCAGGTTGAGGAGTCCCCGTTAGCCAGACATGTTTTCACCAAAAGACGGTATACCTCTATCGTAGCATGCGTCTGTTCACCAAAAAAAGGTACCTGATATAGTTTTCACCAAAAAACGGTATACCTCTATCGTAGCACGCGTGTGTTCACCAAAAAAAGGTACCTGGTATATTTTTCACCAAAAAACGGTATACCTCTATCGTAGCACGCGTGTGTTCACCAAAAAAAGGTACCTGGTATAGTTTTCACCAAAAAACGGTATACCTCCATCGTAGCACGCGTGTTCACCAAAAAAAGGTACCTGGTATAGTTTTCACCAAAAAACGATATACCTCTATCATAGCACACGTCTGTTCACCAAAAAACGGTATACCTCTATCATAGCACACGTCTGTTTACCAAAAAACGGTATACCTCTATCGTAGCACGCGTCTGTTCACCAAAAAACGGTATATCCCTATCGTAGCACGCGTCTGTTCCCCCAAAAAAGGTATTCCCCTAAAGTAGCACGCGTCTGTTCACCAAAAAAAGGCATAGTTTTCACCAAAAAACGGTATACCTCTATCGTAGCACGCGTCTGTTCGCCAAAAAACGGTATACCCCTATCGTAGCACGTGTCTCGTACAGACGCGTGCTACCATAGAGGTATACCGTTTTTTGGCGAAAACATGTTTGGCTGACGGGCGTTCCTTAACCCAAAATCGTAGGAAATTCGTTCCTTTTTTTTTGCAATAACTTTTCGTTGTATACATAGGCCATGGGATTGTTCATCGGGTAGCACTTTCAGTTTTTCCCCAAATAATTTTTTGGGGAGAGGCATAGAGCTCCACAAGTGAGGAGCCTCAAAAAAAAAAAGGGTGTGCGTCTACCGTAGCGTGCGTCACGAACATACGAATTGCTGGCAGCAGCGATGTGCCCCGAGAAGGAGGATCGCGCGTGTGCTCTACTACGGGGGAGGTCCACAGTAATCAGAACCCACGATAAACACAAAAAACCTGCCAGGTACGTATTTCCGTATCTTTGAGAACCATCTTTGGTTCTGATTACTACTACTGTAATACGTTTTCCCCGTAATAGAAGTGCGTCTGCTCGTGTTTTGTCTTCTGGCGTATGCTAACGGTGGCGGGTGTTTCTAATTTTTTCTGTGGCTCCTCACTTGGAAAGCTCTATATCTCGCCCAAGATATGACTTTGAAGGAAATCTGATCTGAAAGCGCAACCCGATGAACAGTCCCATTGCCTAGGTTTGTATTTTACGCCATGATTTCTGATCCGAAAATAGAGATCCGGCGATATTTAGTAGTTCCTCAGTTGAGGTCAGAAACATTAGTGGTCCCTCTATAGTGCCGGTTGAGTAGTGCCGGTTGCCCGCTATAGTGCCTTTATTGCCAAAAGATGCTACCTCTATTGTAATACATGTCTTCGTGGCCATCGCAGTTCCTTGCGTGGGCTTGGGAGCTCACCTTTTCATTCCCGCCGGCGTGTTCGTTTTTTTTTTTTTTGTCGCTAGCGCTGTGCTGTGCTGCGCCGTGCTGCTCCCGTCGTGGTTTCCTTTGCTTTTTAGACCATTTGGGATGGGTTTTGTTGGGGTGCTTCCGTTTTGTGGCCGAAGACGGCTAGTGGTGTAAATTTAGTGCCGTAAACTTGGATGCTTGCTTCCTTCCTTCCGCCTACAAGCGAACGTTATTTTTTGCACGATGCCTAGCCTGAACACCGCCTTTGGAAGGCGTTTTTTCTCTGAGATGACATCGTATTCTTACGAGCACCCGCGCCAACCTCGGCCTCGACACCGGCCAAAACAAAACAAAACAAAAAACAGGCGAGAAACAATCGTCAGCCCCTGGAACCTCGCCTCCTCCTACGCCACCCTGAACGTTAACTTTTGAGCGATGCCCCTCACCTGAATTCTTACAAAGCTCCCTCACCAACCTCAACACCGTCACTGGCCAAACCAAACCAAAACGCAACGACAAACAGGCGAGAAGCAATAGTCAGCCCCTGGAACCTCGCCTCCACCTACGCCACCCTGAACGTTAATTTTTGCGCGATGCCCCTCGCGTGAATTATTAGAAAGCACCCTCACCAACCTCAACACCGTCACCGGCCAAACCAAACCAAAACGCAACAACAAACAGGCGAAAAGCAATCGTCAGCCCCCGGAATCTCGCCTCCTCCTACGCCGCCCCGAACCGCCGGCCCAACAGTGTAACTTGAGGGCCATAAACTTGGATGCTTGCCCCCTTTCTTCCGCCTGCTGGCGAGCCTTAATTTTTGCGCGATGCCCCTCGCCTGAATTCTTACAAGCACCCTCACCGGCACCGACCAAACCAAACCAACCACAACAAAACTGGCGAGAAACGATCGTCAGTCCCTTCGACCTCGCCTCCTCCTACGCCACCCTGAACGTTAATTTTTGCAAGATGCTCCTCGCCTGAACTCTTACAAGCACCCACCCGCACCAACCTCGCTCTTTGATACCGGCCAAACCAAACCAAACCAACAATAACAGGCGAGAAGGAATCGTCAGCCCCTTCGACCTCGCCTCCTCCTACGCCGCCCCGGACCAGCGGCTCGCCCCCATCACCCGCGACCTCGAAGAAATGGACGCTGTAGACAAAGGCAAAGGAGAAGACAGAGTGGACGCTGCACACCAAGACAATGGAGGCAAGGTAGACGCTATAGGCAAAGATAATGGATATATAGTGGAGGCTGTACAAGACAAAACGGACGCTGTACAAGACAGCGGAGGAAACAAATATGGGGGCAGGGGGCGCAAGTTGCGCGCTACGATTCTCGCCCCGCTCGAGGCTAACGTCAACCATCGGAAGTTGGAGGGGGCGGCCAGCCGCGAGAGGCGAGAAAAGGCGGAAAAACGGCGGCAGAAGCAGGCGCCGCCCGTCGACCCGCCGAGCGACTTCAACATGGCGAGGCGTCGGGGAGGGCTAGGTAAGAGCGGGCCCCAACCTTGAATACTTCGTATGATTAAAAAGAAGTCGTCCCTTACAAATCAAATTTGCCCAGATACCGGTATCAGGTCGCGTGTACCTTGGCCGATAACGTGGGATAAGGAAACCTGAGCAACAACGTTTATCGCTGAAAGTGCAACCGCACGGTCCCGATTGAAGCGACTCTATTGTGCGGATGTTTTGCGTATCTATACGTTAATGCCGGCCCCGCCCCGGCTGATACACCCCGGCCACCCTGCTCCTACCTCAATCTCAACGTGCAAAACTATCCACCCCCGACCGATTAACGCCTACTCAGGAATGCTCCCAGGAGGTTCGTCTCTCCTGGATGTGCCCGAAGTGCGAAACTGGGAAAGGGAGATGGCGCGAGAGGTGTGAGCAAGTTTCTGCAGCGGATATAGGAAAGATAATACAACTACCCCTTTCTGGCACCGCACTCCCACGTTGGGGGTGAAACACTTGGGACTAGACCAGGATAATTTTAGGAAGCTCTAAAATAGTTAACGCGACGACACTATCATGTTTCCATATTTCCCCTCGGATAAGACCGACATTGAAGAGCGCGGAAAACCTGACCTTTCTCTGCAGCAGCGACGACACTGTAGTCTTTTCTTTTTCCCCCCCGAAAAAACGGCATTTGAGAGCGCAAAAAAAAGGTTGGCCTTTCTCTTTAGCTTCATGACGCAGTAGTACAACAGAATGTCTGTCACATGACAAGTCTGTCTAGTGTACTCCACCAAGATGGGGCTGTGTTATTTGATGGTGTTCCCTCCTAAGGTGTTAGGTCGAAGTTCGAAGTCGTCAAAGAAGTAGTAGAAGTCAATTGCGTAGAAATCAAACACGCAATTTTCCCAATTCGAGAGAGACAAAACGACACTAACCGAAGACATTAATACATTTCCACCTTATAAATAGGTAGTAGTGTGAAGGTGGTGAAATTCAAGTAATCCACACTAATTTAGGACCTTATTTAATTGCCATTTTTGAAGGAGCGATATGGGCTGGGCTTGCTGTTTCCTTGTGAGAGCTCAGGAACGTGTGAGACATGCGACACCGATATTCAGAATGTCGTGTTTTGTTTTTTATCGCCGACAGCTCCGCGCACGGTTGAGATCGTCGTCAACGAGCCAACGCGACCGTCCCTTTTTAACCGTAAGGCAAGCGTGAAGTCAACGACGACGAAGCGAGTGCGGCGAGACCGTGCGTGACGAACTTGCAGCGCACTGAAGTGTTTGGTATCGTGTTTTTGGCTCGGCACACGACGATGATTTGAGAGGTCTAGCCAAAGCGGCGGCCCCATCTTAACTGCAAGGCAAGCGTGAATTCAGTGTCGACGCAGCAAGTACAGAGGGACCGTGTGCTATGAGTATACAGCGTGCCAAAGTGTTCGGTGTCGTGTTTTTTTTCTCGGCGCACGGCGATTCGCCTACCAGCGTCCGGTATCGCGTTTTTGCTCGGCGCACGACGATTTGAGCGGCCTATTTTCTTCCACACACCGCAACCTTGATCGAGCGGCGACATCGATCTCAACCATCGCCTGAGGTCTCGGGCGGCTAACGCCCTGCATGCGC
Source organism: Laminaria ephemera (assembly GCA_036873875.1). Classification (NCBI taxonomy): domain Eukaryota; class Phaeophyceae; order Laminariales; family Laminariaceae; genus Laminaria; species Laminaria ephemera. The sequence goes on from JAYJMJ010285773.1 coordinate 10,582, forward strand.
GGCTTCGAACGGCAGAACTCATTTCGCCAACGTACTGCTACGAAACAAAGATATCATTTTTTTATCAGGTGCTGGTTTTTGTCGCCTCAGCAACCGCTCCACTGCGTCTCCAGTAAACACAGTCCTTTTCTTGAGCTTAACGCTTCGTTCCCTTGCTGGCGTAAGTTTCTGCGTTGACCAACCTTTTACAAGTAAAAGCCGTTTTTATATCTAACTGGTAGCCTTCGTCTTTTTTTTTGCCGTGTGTTTTTGTTTTGCGGGGTGGGGGGGGTGCATCTCAGCGGGGTGGCCTCTTGGGGCAGTTTGAGACACGGTTTGGCGGATTCCTCTGCCATCAGGACACAATTAATGCCGTGTCTTACAGCCCCGACGGCCGGCGTCTAGCGAGCGCGTCAAGCGATTCCACGATCAAGCTCTGGGACCCTTTCTCCGGGACGCAGGTACAACATAAACCGCAGCGCCCGAGATGATAGATTTTGTTGGCCGACACATTATTTGGATATCAACACGTTTCGGTATCTTCGATATATCGTGCTAGCTAGGGCAACTCAAGCCAAGCCAAGCCAAGCCAAGCCAAGCCAAGCCAAGCCAAGCCAAGCCAAGCCAAGCCAAGCCAAGCCAAGCC
>JAYJMJ010285783.1:0-11206 GCA_036873875.1 Laminaria ephemera
GCCTCATTTGAATCCAAATTTATGTAATTGGTAGATTCTAGTAATTCTTTTATTGTGTTCATCAGAGTTGTTTATAGGTGACGACTTTTATATGGTAAAGAAACGCGAAAAGCATGCGTTTGTTTCGTTATTTTAAATGGGACGATCTCTTTTTGAGAATATAGGTTCTAGACCTCTTATATTTACTTTTACTACTCTGTAATTATCCAAAAGAGCCACAAAATGATTGTCATCTTCCCAGATCATAGCATAGGCATAATCAATTAAGTTTCTGGTAAATGTTCGGTAACATTCCTCATCTGAATACGCACTTATTAAACTCAATAGTCCAGAACGATCATTGACTAAAAACCGTCTTCCATTCGGGCTTAAGGCAGGTAATGTGGCCCAAGCCGTGCAGGAGTAATCGTCTACTTGTTTTTGTGATTTCACACCATTTTTCCCTTCGTAAAAGTGCTGTTCTATTTCTTCTAAATCTTCGTCTAGTGTGAGTACGTAGTTTTGGTCTTCAAAAGGAATCCAGAATTTTTGATTTTCTTCTGAATAAAATAGCTCTTGGGGATGATCGATTTCTTTTGTTTTTACAACTTCTTCTGTTTGAAAATTAATAATACTTACACGATCTCCATTGGATTCTGATACCGTTATGTAGTTTTCATTTTCTTTGTGCAAACAAATTCCAGAGATAAACTCAAAATCATTTCCGTCTCGTTTTTTGATCGTTTTTACATGCTCGCAAGCGGTATTGATGATCAATATAGTATCTGAGTCACTACCGATAATAAAGTCGTTCCTTGTCCAGACCAAATCAGAAACATATATATCTGTAACCGCAGAGGTGATTAGCTTACCAGTTTTGGCATCAAATATAGCTATGTCGTTGTTGTTATTTGAAGCGACTATTTTTGTTTTATCAGGACTAACTGCAACAGATCTTCCATAACCGCTGATGGTGTATAACACATTGCCTTTCCAGTCTCTAGCTACGATAAATTTTTTCCAACTGGCACAAAACCCATTTGCCAGACGTGCCAAACGAAAATCTCCTTTTACAGAAGAATATGTAAACTCATAAGGCTCTGGAATGATATGATATTCATTTCCATCATCGATATAATCTTCTGGAAATTCTTCTTCTACGATATCTAAAAAGCTACTCTTTAAACGTTTTAAAAACATGTTTCTATTATTTGTGGTTAATTATTTGAACTGGTAATTGACTTCCAAAGATTACCAAAAAACTTTTTTACTATTGGTTCATTCTCTACCTCTTCATCATTTGAATCTTGATAAGAACTGGTGTTTTCAAGGATAACATAATCCGAAAGGTCACTAGGATTTGGTACTTCAATTTTCACATTTTCATTTACATAATCGTCACCATTACTAAATCCTGCAGAATCGAATTCCTGAAACTCGCTTAAATGCGCTGTCCATTGAGGATCTGTAGTTGTAATTCTATAAATAGCCCAAGGGATTCTTGTGTAATCTTTCCAAAAAGCTCTCCAGTGATCGTCCCACGCTTCCTCCCAGAGATCATCATCTGGATCTAGCCCATCTTTTTCGCACAGAGCATCCATCTCGGCATGTGCTTCAGATTCGTCCCAAGGCAAATTTTTAGCTTCATAAATTACCGTATCTTTTATGTAAGTATCTACTAGTTCTTCTAAATCGGAGGGGAGATATTTTTCATGAGAAATAGCATTGCCCAGCGGACTATTGGGTACTCTCTCATAATTATCATCAAAATCGTATGCCTCATGAAGTAAAAGTTGTAAGGCAAAATTATTGTCCTGTGAAAATGCTCCTGCATCTGGATGACTAAATTTCACCAATAAATCTACGTAGTCATCTTTCTTCTTCATGACTATCATTTCCCAAAGTGTACTCATAAAATTAATTCAGGTTTAAAATTTAATTGGAATTAAGGTTTCCGTCAAGCTAATATAACACTTCTTATTTTTAGTAAAATAATTGTTCCGATCTGTTAGTGTTTTCATTTCAGAAACCATACTTCGCATCATAAGAGAATAATTATATTTATAACCATTCGTTGTACGAGATTACTGGACAATCAGTTTCATTTAGATGTTTTTTCATGATTTCGGTCTAGATGTAATGATTGCAGGTCTTCTGACAAATACCATGAAATCTTCCCTTTCATGTTGTAAAGCGTTTTACCTTTTACGTATTCAATTCAACCATACAAAACATTTTTACAGCCACTCATTACATTTTTTTAACTCTACTTTTATGTATTTCTCATCTTTGAAGAGTCAAAAAACTTATTAGACAAGTTTAAAATACAACCAAAAGGAAATATTTGATTGAGTGGCTGTTTTGAGCGCAAGTAATAAAAATGCTGTCTAAATATGTTTGGTTTAAAAAAGCAATTGGCAAATACGACTAATTAGTCTGTGTAGTAACTCAACTAACAGAAGCCAATGGTGAAATCAAATTTGTTGGCTTCTTTACAGAGATAATACATCAAAACTAGGTTATAATAAAAGCATGGTGCAGTTTAGTTAAGTACTAGTTTTGGTTTGAAATTCAGCTATTTTTTACTAAAAGTTTTTTCTACTAGACCATCAATATCACAATCGACGAATATTGAATTTACTTGAGGGGTTAACATGTCAACTTTAAAACCTCTAATTCCTGAATTTGAAATGTTAAAGTCTGTAAAGGTGCAGTTTTCGAACCAACAGGCAAGAAAATAAGTGTTGTTCCACTGTGCTAAGTTAAAATTACAATTAATGAATTTACATCTTCGAAAACCATATTCTTTATGTCCTCCTTTAAATTTAGATTCAGAAAAATTACAATCCATAAAAGTAGTATCATCGGAATCAAAGATTAGTTTACTTTTTATGAAATTACCATTGATGATGTTAGATTTTCTGAACCCTGAAGCTCTATCGAAGTTAAACTCCTCGAAATTGATGTTTTTATAATCTCCATGTGAAAAGTTTAGGGCTCCTTTTCCATATGAAAAATCAATGTTGACATTATTTGTTTTGTAAAAATCAGGCATAAACCATAGTTCATCATTAGAAATACCACGTAAATCAATGTCATTTATTTTGTTACTATCAAGATGGATAAGTTTTTTCTTTCTTTCCCAAGATTGCATTGATTCTTTGAGAGGAAGAGAAAAATTTGAAATAAAATCATCGTCTTTCCATCTTTTTCGTAAATGAGTTTTAGTTATTTTCATAGAGCTAAGATCAACCTTTTTATAGCTTTCGTTGTGTGTTCAGCTTTTACTAAACGTAGGGATATTTTTTATCACATTTGGTGGTGGGCTCCTTGTGTATAAATTCTACACTGCTGTATAACACAGCTAATTCATACTTTGCTATAGCTTTACTTCCAGATGGCATTTGAATTGGTCAAAATCATTGGTTCGTTATCAGTGATTAGTATTGTTTGCTCGTGTTGCGTACAAAAACCGCCTTTATTACCAACTAATGTCCAGCCATCATTTAACTCTACTGCAACAGTAGATTTTGTAGAAATAAAAGTTTCTATTGCCACAGTAGTATTTTTTTTGAACCTCTCTCTATTTGTTCTAACTCTATAGTTTAGGATGTTTTGAGGAGCCTCGTGTAAACTTCTTCCAACTCCATGACCAGCTAAATTTTTAATTACCTGGAAACCAGATTTTTTAGCCTCTGTTTCTATAATATGACCGATGTCTGCTATTCTAACTCCTCCCTTAATGTTTTCTATCGCTTTTTTCAAAATGTGTTTAGAAGCGTCAACAAGAGGTTGATGATTATTTATATCTTCTCCCAGAACAAAAGAACCTCCATTGTCTGACCAAAAACCATTTAATTCTGCCGAGACATCTATATTAATCAAATCACCTTCTTTAAGGATCTTGTTTTTGGATGGTATACCATGGGCAATTTCTTCGTTAATGCTAATACAAGTGAAGCCAGGGAATTTATAAGTTTCATAAGGTGCAGATTTAGCTCCATAACTTTTTAGAATCTTAGCGCCATACTCGTCCAATTCTTTTGTTGACATTCCAGCTTTTGCATACTCTCGCATTAATTTTAGTGTAGTCCCCACAACTTCACTAATTTTTTTCATCCCTATTAATTCTGATTTCTTTGTTATTGACATAGCTGTAATAAACTAAATTATTCATAATTAGCTATGACTTTATATACTTTCTTTTAAATCACTTTTTCCATCTTTTTCTTATGTGAAACACAACATCAGTTTATTTAAAAACCTCGGTTGAATATTGTTGAAGTTTAAACTACTAGATTTTGAAGGTGTTTATTTGATTTTTAGAACCTTTGTAAGCTCATTAGTGTATTGATTCTTTCAATTACCTAAGTTTGATATATAGAAGGTTAGATTCTGTTTTTTTTTCGGAATAGATTGATTTTGATTCCTATTTGAACTATAAGCATAAGTATGCTGGTGACATGACCATTATACATATCTATAAGTAACTCAATCTAGTGAATTTGTTGATGCTTGAAAAGTATTTATAAGTTCAGATAAGATTTGTATGTCTTTGTTCTTCTCTGCTGAATGAATTTTATGATTAATCATTATTAAATAATCAAATCATACTATATTTATACCAATGGAAAAAATTAGATCGACCACCGTATTAGCAGTTAAACATAACGGAAAAGTAAGTATAGGAGCAGATGGACAAGCAACTATGGGTAATACCGTAGCCAAGAACAATGTTCGTAAAATCCGTAAATTAAATGATGGTAAAATTGTTTGTGGATTTGCAGGTTCTACAGCAGATGCATTTACTTTAATAGAGCGTTTCCAAGAGAAACTAAGCGCACATAGTAATAATATGAAGCGTGCAGCAATAGAATTAGCCAAAGATTGGAGAACAGATCGTTACTTGAGAAAGTTAGAAGCTATGATGATCACTGCCAATGCAGAAGAGATATTGGTAATATCTGGTACAGGAGATGTGTTGGAGCCTCATAACGATATTGCAGCAATTGGTTCTGGTAGTAATTATGCGCTTTCTGGAGCTATGGCATTAAAAAAACATGCCGCAGAATTGACAGCAAAAGAAATGGTAAAAGAAGGCTTAACAATAGCTGCAGATATCTGTATTTATACCAATCATAACTTTATTATAGAAGAGATAGATTAATGGAAATATGGCATAATTCCAGATGTAGTAAGAGTCGGCAAGCACTGGCTTTACTAGAAGAAAAAGGCAAAGAAATTACGATTAGAGAATATCTAAAAGATACTGCTACCAAAGAAGAACTTACAGAATTAATTGGTAAGCTTGGGATAGAGCCTGTACAACTAATTCGTAAAACAGAAGTCATCTTTAAAGAAAATTTTAAAGGTAAAGACCTTACGGCTGATGAATGGATAGACGCAATGGTAGAATACCCAAAGCTGATCGAACGACCAATAGTTATTAATGGTAACAAGGCAGTAATAGGACGACCTCCAGAACGGGTATTAGATATTTAATCATCACATCGTAAAATATAACCATACAAATGACTGAAAATAAGATAGGGTTCGAAGATGAAGAGATAAAGCTCGAAATAAAAGATGGTATTATGAGGGGTACCTATAAAGAAGGAGTTGTTATTGATAGAGCTATAAGTTCTCGAATGATTAGAGAACGGATAAGATTGTCTGAAGGCAGGACCTATCCCGTACTTGGAGATTCTACAGGTGTGAGATATTGGACATTGTATTCTAGGAATAATGACATGAAAAAGGAAGCGTATAATTTGATAAACTATGCAGCATTGGTTATCCCTTCTAAGAAAAATATGACCATATGGAATTTTACGATTAGGTTGTTTCCTCCACCTATTCCAGTAAAGGTATTTGAAAAATTAGAAGATGCCGAAGATTGGTTGAAGCTACAAGCGAATTAGGTAGGAGTTTTTGCCTTTGTATTAACCATAATAAAACCTATGAGATCCAAAAATATTATCGTTGTACTTTGTTTGTTAATTAGTTTGTTTGGGTGCCAAGCAGTTTACTTTGATCAGCCACAACCAACGGATAAAAAAGATTTGAGAAAAATCCCAAAAAAGTTTCGTTGTGAAATTTCTACAGATGAAGCTAAAGTAAATATTCGGAAATCGGACTTGAAGATAGAGTGGGATGAATTGTTAGTGATGTCGTTGTCGGATAGTTTTAAGTTGAGACAGTCTGGGAACAATTATTTCTTAAATGGACTAGATGAAAATGGTTGGTGGAAAGTTTTTCATGTAAAAGGTGATTCAGAACAAGGTTTGTCTTTATTTGTTATCCATCCATCTGATATGAAGTTATTGACACCAGATGTTAAGTTGACGGAAATATCTCCTGAGTCTGTAGAAGGCTATGAAGATGTGTCATTTGTAGAAGAGGAGCTTTGGAGAGGAGGCTTTTCTTCAAAACAGATAAATGATTTTATTTTGAGAGGCGGATTTTCAGATACGGCTGTAATTATTTCGGATACTATTATCAAACATTAGTACTATAAGTGAGCAATACAATTAAGGAATTATTTGATTTTCAGATGTATTATTTACATCAGGTGATGGATAACGTGCCTGATAATAAATTATATGAAGGGAGTGAAAGTGATATTAACTCCGCAGGTTGGGTGTTAGGTCATTTAATAGTAGAGGCAGATGATGTGTTTCATTTTTTAGAGATTTCAATGCCTATTTTACCTAAAGAATGGATAACTCATTTTAGAAAAGGTACGAGTAATAAGCTAGATCTAGCAGAGAACTTGCCCTCTAAAAGTGAATTGATGAATATACTTCAGTTAAGATATGATTATTTGATGAATCATTACTTGAAGCTTACAGATGAGCAAAAACAATTACCTCATCCGAGTGAAATGCTAAGAGAAGTTTATAGCAATTTAGATTCTTGGTATGTACATCATTTAATCACACATGTAGCAGTACACATTGGTAATATAGTGACTTGGAAGAAAGTTATAGGGATTAAAACTAATGGTTTTTAAATTAGAGAATAGTAGTTCTTTATTAGTTCAGAATAGAAGTATGAAATAATATGATAGGGTACGAGGATAAAGATATAAAACTAGAAATAAAAGATGGTATTATGTGGGGTACCTATAAGGCTGGAGTTGTTATTAATAAAGATGTCAGTTCCAAGATGATCAGAGAGCGGATAAAGTTTTCAAATGGGAAATCATATCCTTTATTAGGGGATTCATTGGGAGTTAAGTATTGGACAATGTCTTCTAGGAATAATGATATGAAAGAAGAAGCGTATAGTTTAATGAGTCATTTAGCATTAGTACTTCCTTCAAGGATTACTAGTACAATTTGGAATTTTACCATCCGATTATTTCCTCCACCAATCCCGACAAAAGTTTTCTATAATTTAGAAGATGCAGAAGCTTGGTTGAAACCACAAATAAATTAAAGTTTAGACTTTATTATGAAAACATTCACATCGATAATAGAAAAACTAGAAGGAGATTTTACTTGGGGGCATCATTTCGTTGTGCCAAGTGAGGTAGTTGAATATTTTAAAGAAGCCAATCAAAAACGTTTGTTGTGTAAACTCAATGATCTCATAGAATATAACTGTGCATTGATTTCAAGAGGAGAAGGAGTGTACTTTGTAAATGTAAATAAAGAGGTGCGTAAGAAACTCAATTTAGATTTAGAATCCAAAGTAGAAGTTGTGCTTACAGCAGACAAGAGCGAATATGGGATGCCAGTGCCACAAGAGATCGTAGATTTATTTGCTCATGATGAGACGTTTTATAAACGGTTTCATGAACTGACACCAGGTAAACAACGTAATTTGTTGCATTTGGTAGGTAAACCAAAATCAGAAGAAGCAAGAGTGAAGAAGGCAGTGGTTATTGCAAAACATTTGGTAGATAGAAACGGTAACCTTGATTTTAAGGTTCTTAACCAAGACTTTAAAGACTACAATGCTATGTTGAAAGGATTGTAGAGGGATTCTACTCTACAATTATAAATTCTGTTCTACGATTTTTAGATCTGCCAGAAGCTTTGCTGTTGTCAGCAATAGGTTTAGAACTACCATAACCAATAAATTTCATCCGAGTAGATGAAATACCATGATTTTTTAGGTAATCTACCACAGATTTAGCCCTGTTTTTAGAAAGCAGCTTGTTATTCTCTTCATTTCCTACGTTATCAGTATGACCAGAAATCTGAATTTTTATTTTAGGGTTGTTGACCATTAATTCTCTTAATTTTTCTAATTCTCCATGCGAGCTAGGAGAGAGGTCGTAACTACCTGTTTTGAAAAAAATATTCTTTAGAATAATGGTAGAACCAGGACTTATGTTTAATAGTTTTACATTCTTTTTAAGAGAGTTGTATCCAGTTTTGTTTGTCAGTTGTACATTTTCTGAATAGAATAGATGACCTTCTTTTTCTATAGTCACACCATAGTTTTTTCCTGCCGGTAATGAAATTAAATATTCACCAGTTTCAGAATTAGAATGAAATTCGGCAACTACTTTGTCTGCATCATTGTCTGTGATCGTTATCTTAGCTTCTATCGCCTTATTAGTTATTTGGTCAGTGACTTTCCCTTTCAGTAGAGCTAAATTTGGCTTCTTGGCAGGAGGCATGGTAATAAAGTAAATGTCTAGTCCACCTTTGCCACCAATTTCTTTTTGTGCCGCATAAAGCCCAAATTTCGCATTTGCAGATAGTACAAAGTTTCTTTCATCAGCAGCAGTATTTAACGGGTAACCTAAGTTTACAGGTTTAGTAAACGAAGTGCCACTTTCATTCATTGTTGTTTTAAAAATATCGTACCCTCCCATAGAAGTATGTCCTTTAGAAGAGAAATATAGTGTTTTACCATCAGGATGAATGAATGGAGATTCTTCATCATATTTAGTGTTAATGGTGCTGTTTAGTTTTATAGATTTTGACCAATTACCACTAGAGTTTTTACGACATAAAAAGATGTTGCTTGTCCCAGATTTATTCCCTTTACTATCCAATAATTGACGTACAAAAAAAAGTTTTTTACCATCTGGAGAAACACAAATACTTGTTTCACGATGAATGGTGTTAAAAGGCATAGGTTTAGGTTTTGACCAATTTTTACCTTTTAATTCAGACTCATAGATGTCTCCACCATTGAGGCCTTTGTACAAGTACATGGTTTGTCCATCTTGGCTAAGACCTATACAAGCATCGTTGTAGCTAGAGTTGAGAGGTTCTCCAACATTTATTGGACTAGACCAAGAACCACCTCTATTAAGAGATTTATAGATGTTTTCTGGATATTCATCATTACTACGCTGAGAAGTAAAATACATTTGCTCGAAATCTGCACTTATTTTAGGTGCAATGTCATGCGCCTTACTATTGATGGGATGGAGGTTTCTTACTTTGAAGTTTTTAGGAGATGCCAAGTAGGTCTTTCCGTATTTACATTCCTTTAGCCTTTTAGAAATTTCTTTTACGTTAGCTTTTAAGGGATCGGACTTTTGGTAATAGACTGCGGCAGAATCGAATTGATGAGTGAGCTGTAATGCAGCAGCTTTTATATATAGTTTTTCCTTAGATGGTTTTGTTTCATCAACGAGAGACAAGTCAATATGTTTTTTTGCCTTCGTACCTAGTGTAAGCTTCACATAACAAAGCGCTAGCTTAAAATTGACTTCTTTATTTTCGGGATCTTTTTTATAAACCTGATTGTACCAATTCTTTGCTTTTACATAGTTTTGTCTAGCAAACATTTTATCTCCTTCCTTTTCTTCTTTAGATTGAGAAAAAGAGAAAAAAGGTAGCAGTAGAATAAGGGTAATAAGTATGTTTTTAAATTGTTTCATAATCTGTTAATCACTAATTCAAAAACTATTCCTAACTATTTTATTATCTAATTCTGTCTACAGATCTTACAAGAGCTTCATCTTTTCTGATCAGTTTATTGGTGATGATAATGCAAATAAGGATGCCTATAGCCAGATAAAATCCCCATTGGAATTGACCATCTTCCTTGCTCATTGCTAAATTTTTCGCCTCAGGAAGCGCAAAAACAATACTTAATCCTACAAATGCCATAACAATTATAGCATTAAGTGCAGATATTTTCGCTTGCAGAGGCCTATTTTTAAATAAGAATATGGTAACAATAGAAAGAATAACACCAGAAGCACAAGCAGCTAACAAATAGACATTGGAAGATTCTTTTACAAGTATTGTTTCATTATTTAGATTAGAAGATAAAGTACTCATAGTAGCATTTAGTTCTACTAATTTTGGGCCTACAGCTAGTTCCCATAAAGGGGCAAATGCCATTAATCCATATAACACAGCAATTAAAAAAAGTAATAAACTTTGAGGTCTTTGAATCATTATTATGCTTTATTTTTCATCAAATCTAATAAAAAATAATTCTATATTCTATTTTTGCAATATGCGATACGCACTTGATGTTTCTTATCTGGGTACCAATTATCATGGTTGGCAAGTCCAGCCCAATAGTATTTCTGTACAAGAAGTACTACAAAAAGCACTTTCTACAGTTCTGAGAGAGGAAATTTCTGTAGTTGCAAGTGGAAGAACAGATACAGGAGTGCACGGTCTACAGCAGGTTGTTCATTTTGATTTTAAAGCTGGACTAGAAAGTCGAGTGTTGGGAAAAGTAAATAGTTTATTACCCAAAGATGTTGTGATAAAATCATTTGCAATAGTAGAAGATGATTTTCATGCACGTTTTCATGCCGAGAAGAGGTCATATATTTATAAAATTCTTAAACATAAAAGTCCTTTTTATGAAGGGCAAAGCTATTACTCTAGGCAGAAATTCGATATGAGTAAGATGAATGAAGCTTGCACCTATTTGATGGGGATGCAAAGCTTTGAATCGTTTTCTAAAGTAAGAACAGAAGTACACACATTCAATTGTGAACTTTTTAGAGCAGAATGGTTGTTGAATGGTGATATGTACGAATTCCATGTCTCATCCAATCGTTTTTTACGAGGAATGGTGAGAGCATTGGTAGGTACATTACTAGAAGTAGGTTTTGGTAACAAAGAGCCTTCGTGGATAAAAGAAGTCTTAAACCAAAAAGATAGGTCGGTCGCAGGTAGGAATGTGCCACCAGAAGGTTTATTTTTGTCCGAAGTACTGTACGATAGAAAGATTAACTGGCAAAAGATTAATTGAATAAAGAACAAGCGATAGAGTCGAAAGGAAATAAGTT
>JAYJMJ010285793.1:0-11206 GCA_036873875.1 Laminaria ephemera
CTGTCTATACAAGCTTCTTTTTTCTCGCGGTATTTATAGATTGCTGGAACCCGGAAGACGCACCTCCAGCTACTAATACTGTTACTCCAATTACTACTTCATCCCAATCGGGTGCCTAATGAACTCCTCCGTTAAGACCTCTGTGAATCCGCAACATATAACTATCGTTATTTGTTCCTACAATCGTGCCCAACCCCTGCGCGAGTCTCTTGATAGCTTGATTCAGTTAAACACTAACAACAAATTCAGCTTTGAAATTCTTGTTGTAGATAACGCCTCAACAGACAACACTGCCGAGGTGGTCAAGAGTTTACAAGAGTCACAAAGCACCTGCCAAATTGGATACGTGCTGGAATCGGAGGCCGGAGTTTCGTTTGCCAGAAATCGCGGAGTGGTTGAATCCAAAACAGATTGGATTGCCTTTTTCGATGACGACCAATTAGCCGACCCTGATTGGCTTTTGGAGTTACTCGGAGCCGCGGAAGAATACAACGTGAAGTTTGCTGGTGGTGCGAACCATCTCATGATGGAAGAGGGGCACTCGCGAACTCTAAAGCCATTTGTTCGAGTTCAATTTGGCTGTACCCGAGATATGACCGGTCCCGATTTCTATGGTCGTGCTCGAACACCTTGTGCGGGAAACATGTTGGTTCACCGTGACATCTTTGACGAGTTTGGATTGTTCAGAACTGATCTCGTCGAAGGCGGGGAAGACACTGAGCTCTATCACCGACTGCGCGAAGCCGGCTATAAGGCGATATTCAATCCAAAAGCCTTTGTCCACCACCAAATACCCGAAAACCGGCTTGGGCCGCTCTATCTGCGTTCGAGAGCGATGAGAATGGGGGAGCATGTTGCCAGAAGGGAATTTACTCATTACAGCCGCTTGGCGTTTCCATTTGTTACGGTTGCCCGCTTGGGACAGACAGTGCTGATGCACGGCTCTAAGCTGCTAATCGCTCGGTTTTCTGGGTGCAAAGAAGCCTATTTGGAACGCCAGTGTTGGTGGTGGCTGGGGCTTGGATACCACACAGCGGCAATGAGGTTTTTACTTAAAGGAGACGGCGCGGTAAGCTCTCTTAGTTTTCGTGGCGAGCGCACAATAAATTCAACAAAAAGCTCCTAATCTCAGTACCATTGTCTATAATTGTCTTACGATTTGATCTGCACCTTGCCCGCCTAACTAAAAATGATCGAAAACATCCTGATCGGATTCGTAGTACTTCTGCTGATCCCAATTCTAACATTTTCTCTACAGTGCTTTTTGTCTTTTTTGCCAGGCCGCAAAAAGAGCAGAGCTCTCCAAGAGACAAAATCACCACGCTCTGCTGTCCTGATTCCTGCTCACAACGAGCAGGATATTATCATGGGCATTATCGGTGACGTCACAAGCCAGTTGTCTGAGGGCAGCCGTGTGATCGTGATTGCTGACAATTGCGATGACAGTACAGCCGCAGTCTCCATAAGTCATGGAGCAGAGGTGTTCGAACGAACGGACCTCACCCAAAGAGGAAAATCGTACGCACTTCGTTTTGCTTTGGAAAAACTGGAAGAAGACCCTCCGGAAGTCGTCATCGTGGTCGACGCGGATTGTCGAATTTCCTCTGAGGCTATTTCGTCTTTGTCCGTTAAGGCTGCAGAGCTTGGCCGACCGGTTCAAGGCTCTTACATTTTCGGCGGACTCGAAGGTAGTGCCTCCAGCAATCTAGCCTCTTCGTTTACGCTTTGGTTTAAAAATCACATTCGACCGCTGGGATCTCTACGAGCAGGAATGCCTTGCCAGTTGACCGGTAGCGGGATGGCGTTTCCCTGGGACGTTATTCGAAAAGTAAACGTCGCCAATGAGTCGCTTGCCGAGGACACAACGTTGGGATTGGAACTCGCATACTTGGGTCATCCTCCCACCTTTTGTCCCGAAGCCAGAATTGACGGGAATGTCCCCAAGGCATGGGGCACATTGGTGCAGCAAAGGCGACGCTGGGAACAAGGTTATCTTGAGTCGATACTTAGCAATGCTCCCAAAATGACCCTTCGCTCAATCACTTCGTTTCGGCCTTCATTGTTGTGGGCCGCGTTTGATCTATGCATCCCTCCATTGGCATTGCTTGGCATGGCTTGGCTGGTTTTGCTTGCGATCGCATCTATTGTTTATACGTTCCTCGGCGGAAGCTTGCTCCCGCTAACACTCTTGATTGCTGCCGCGACTGTGATGGGGGCGAGCTTAATTCTGGGCTGGTTTGCGCATTGCCGAGACAAGGTTCCACTAAAGGCGATCCTAGCAATTCCATTATTCCTGGTTCGCAAGATTGGGATTTATGTCTCGCTTATATTCAAACGCGAGAAGGTCTGGTTAAGAACAGAAAGAGATTGAAGCAAAGTTATCTGCGGTTGCTCGATACATAATCAAGCTTCTTGCTGAGTAAGTAGTCTATTCCTCCTTTCTTTTTCGACATCAATAAACAGAAAATGTCCACCAGTATTCAACAACGCGATTCGGGAGTTTTCAGTCCAACTGACTTGGAATCCTGCCCTCCTTCGCCCCAAAGCGGACTTCCGCCCGAAAGCCCAACTACGAAAAAAAAACAACCTATACCAACCGTTGAAATTCGCGGAATGCCGATCCACCTAATTTCAATGAAGCAGGTCGTTGCGCATATTTGTTCTTCTTGCCAAAACGGGGTAGGAGGTTGGGTTGTCACCCCAAATCTTGACATTCTTCGGCGTTACAAACGGAGCGCTTCCTTTCGCAGCCTAGTTGTCTCGTCTTCATTGAATGTTGCAGATGGAATGCCTTTGGTTTGGGCCAGCCGAATTAAAGGCCAGCCCGTTCCAGGTCGAGTCAATGGAACTGATCTCATGATCGAACTCTGTGAAGCGGCGTCCAAGTCTGGTCAGTCTGTCTTTTTCTTAGGAGGCAACGAGGGAACCGCGGAAGCTACTGCTAACGAGTTGTGTGAGCGATTTCCAGGTTTGATTGTTGCGGGAGTCCTCTGTCCGGAGTTTGGATTTGAGTCCAACATTGACGCTGTCAGCAGCATTGCGGACACACTTACCAAAGCCCAACCAGACATTGTGTTCGTTGGCCTTGGATCACCAAAGCAAGACGTATTAGTTAACATGCTTCGGCTAAAGCTTCCCAAAGTATGGTGGTTGGGCGTGGGAGTTAGCTTCAGTTTCGTTGCCGGTGAATTTGTGCGTGCTCCCGCATGGGCGAAGAACAATGGCTTCGAGTGGCTCTACCGTTTGTTCGCTGAACCAAAGCGACTTGCCAAACGCTACCTCTTCCAAGGAATCCCGTTCCTGGCCACAACTTTTGCTGCTTGCCTTTTTCAATCTATTTTCTCCAAGCCGACGCAAGCCCAAGAGCCACAACAGGCCGATAGCACAGAAATGTAGCCAAGGCTTCGGGCGACATCTCACTCGGGCACTCCTGGGGACGGCAATAGCGGCCTGCTTGAGTTTAAGTCGGTGCTCAGTTTTGATCCTGTTCGTTTTCTCGCAATTGCTTGGTTCGTTGTTGCATCTGCAATTTTCGAATGCCAGAATATCAAGACTCTTCGACCTGCACCTTGATCCTTCTGGAGCGTCCTCGTGTTCGAAACCCTCTTCAAAAAAGCTTGTCATCCCGCTTCTCAAAAACCTGCGTTTTACTGTGAAACGCTAGAAGAGCGCATGATGTTGAGCACAGTCGACATTATCGCGGCTGGCACCACCAATGAAGAAATCATGCAAGTGCGATTGAACGATCAAATCGTACAGACGTTTTCGAACATTGGCGGAGACGCCTATGCGGGTGAGTTTGAAACCTATTCTTTCGAAACGCAATCCACCGTTTCTCCCGGTGACGTTTTTATTGCGTTCACCAATGACTTATACATTCCAAACGGAAACGACCGGAATCTCCGGGTCGATGCGATCGTGATTGATGGTGTCCGCTACGAAACGGAATCGCCGACCGTTTACTCAACAGGGACTTGGAAACCAGAAGACGGTGTCGAGAGAGGTTTTCGGGAAAATGAATTTTTGCATAGTAATGGCTTCTTTAATTTCACCACTACAACCACAGGTCGAACTCGAATTATCGTTCAGGCGAGTGGCGCCGAAGGGGGCGAGCAATTCGATTTGCAAATTGATGGCGAAACCGTTCAGAGCTACACCACTACAACCAATAACTTCAGTTTTGTCTACGACGCGCCGCTTGATCAGCGAGTCTATCTTGACCAAGTTCGCGTTGCGTTTACCAATGATGAATACGATCCGGCAAACGGGATCGATAAGAACTTAATCATAGAAAGTGTCGCGGTCGACTTTGTTTTCGTAGAACCGGCAACAAGCAGCACGGTTTTCTCGACAGGTACTTGGCGAGCTGAAGACGGAATCCAACCAGGAATTCGGCTGAGCAACACGCTTCACACCAACGGATACTTCCAGTTCGGTGTCTACGATCAAGCCAGCCCTGGCGCGTTGTCCGTGGTTGAGTCGAGTGTCCTTTCGATCGCTGAAGACTCTGGCGACTATAACGTTTTTATCTTTCGGACTGGCGGAACAGATGGTGAAGTCGCTGTGGACTACACGACGGTTTTTAGAACTGCAACGGCTACGGATTTCATCGCCGCCTCAGGGACTGCCGTGTTTGGAGATGGAGTCCAATCTGTGTTAGTCCCAATCACGGTCCTTGACGATGAGATAGCCGAGCCCGTTGAAGAATTCGAGTTTGTGATCAGTAATCCGACGGGCGGCGCGATTCTCAACAACGATACTCGCTTACTGAGAATCGCCGACAATGACGCCTTCACTACCAGTAGCCGCTGCAACACGAAGCTGATAAATGCCGGACTCGAAAACATTGTGCACGAAAGACTCATCGCCCACGTTACTCCCTGAAGCAAGCAGCATTCCGCTAGGGCTATAAAGCTCGAGTTCAGGATCGAGAGAATTGTCAATCAAGAAAGGTCCTGGGCCCTTGGTAAAAGCCTCAACCGTCAGCCTATTCCCTACGGTCGCCTCAAATTCGTACCAGTCCACGTCAACAACGGATTGCGAGCCGACAAAACCATGTGCGGCAACGGCCGGACCCAACAGCTGAGCACTCTCGGATGCATCGTTTCCTTCGGTGTCAAACTCACTGTTGACCGCGAGCATAAGCTGGTAGTCGCCAGCCGCGTTGCCAACAACCCGAACTAGGTACTGGTTGTCTCCACCGGACTGATTGGCAAAGCTATTGATGACCGAGTCAAGGTTTTCAGCGGCAACACCGCGTGCCATAAGCACCGCCCCGGAACCATCAAACAAATCGATCAAGAAGCCACTCGAACTTTGGCCCCTGGCAGAAATGGTCGCAGTATCAGACGCGGCCAATTCGAAGCGATACCAGTCTCTAGCATCGCCCGCCCCAAGGTTTCCGACAACCGATCGAAGGTGGGTAGATGTCGGGGAAATTAACGGGATAAACTGAGCGTTTGTCGAAGTATCATTATTGCCAATGACAAACGATTCCTCTTCAAGATCACTGTTTAAGACTACCTGGACACTGTAGTCACCCACTGCGTTGCCGATCAATTGAACGAAGTAGTCTCCGCCCTGAGGAACAAGATAGGATTGTATGATGGCATCACTAACAGTTGTCGTTGATGCGGAGGCAACAATACCGCTGGGGCCGTGCAGTTCAACCGACGCAGAAATAGCCGAATCTGTTTCGAGGCGAACCGTGATGCTTTGCCCTGCATCGACTGATAGTTCGTAGCGGTCAACATCCGATCGGTACGAGAATTTGCCGAATGCTTCCTGTTCGTAGGTCGCTGAACCTGCAGGCAATAGCGGTCTCAGCGGGGTCATCAGCGGAATCGAAGAAATCTCGACTTCGAAATCGACCTCAAAGTCTCCACCCGCAGCGCCATCGCCACTGACGTTGGGAGGCATTGGGAAGACCGGTTCACCATCCAAATCGTTTCCGACTATATCTTCAAATGCACCATCGCCGCTGAATAGCGTCAGGGTATAGCTATCTTCCGGCAAACTGTCATAGGTGATCGATAGCGTCGCATCCGAAACACCGTTGACCAGTTCCAAAGACGACGACGCAATTGCACCACCGTTAGAGCCGATGAGACCAAAATCGTCTGCGCCGATCCCTACGGCCATTGGCTCGCTAAACGTGAAGTCAAATGTGAAAGAGGTACCTGAAATTTGTTCGTTTTGCTGGACCGACGAGCCGACAACCCTCGGGGCGATCGAATCAAGTACAAACGTGCTTGAGAACCCGACAAACAATGGCTCCGATAGCAGACTCAATGCAGCGTTCTGGCCGATGGTCAGCGTATTGGTCCCCTGCGGGATGTTCGCAAACTCCAGTTCGAGCGATTGGCTACCGAGCACTATAATATTGGTTGCTGGAATTCCGTTGAGCGAAAATTGCTGCGGCTGCAAGCTGGATTCGAGGAATGGTTCGTTGAATGAGAGAAGAATCGAAGATGGCGTTTCCCTTAGCACTTCGCCATTAAAGGGCGTCACACTTGAGACTAGGAAACCAAGCTCGTTTTGAATCCGAACAACATATTCTCCTGGATCCTGCTGCGAAAAGACCCGAACGGTGTGTACGCCATCGGTCGCTGCCTGGTAAGCAAACGATTCATTGCCAACCTGAGTACCACTGGCAACAACGATACCGTTGGGATCGATGATCTCTACTCCGACATCAAGCAAGTTGCGTGGCTCAAATGGTCCGTCGGCGGGAGTCAATGTGTCAATCGTCAGAAGTCCGCCAGTGATGGTGGACACAGAGTAAATATCCTCGCCGGCAGTGCCATCGAATACGAGGTTATCCAGTGGAGAGACATCGCTTCCTACACCTCCAACCTGGACGTATGCGATGTCAGCCGAACTTCGCGAGATTGTCAGTGTCTCAGAGTTACCGGTTGTCAAAGCGCTACTCGTGACCGTCTCTAAAAGAGTCCCATCAGCGGCAAAGGCTTGCAGCTGCGAAACGTCCGAACTGTCGTCCGAGCCAGCGTCGATTGAAACCGTCGATACCAGATCTACAAAGTCAGCCCGAAGGAAACCGGACTCCGAGAACCCCGAAGCATTGGTAGTTGAGTTAGCAAATACGATAGTCCCGGTCGGTGCGCCGAAAGAAGCCGTGGCGGCAAAAATACTACCGCCCGAACTAGTGGACAGAGTCACGAATTCGTTAACCGTATCCAGTACCGTTCCAGCGGCGAAATCGTCCGGCTCAACCCCCGCTGCTCCTCCACCAATGTACCCGAAAGCAATATTGGATGGACTCTCAGGCAGGGCCAGGACAGACGTGGCCGTTCCTAGATTCGCGTTGAATTCGCTTGCTCGTGCGACCAGCAGGTTGTAGTCTGCATCCACCCCCGAAACACGAGCAAAGTAAGTTCCGCTGGTCGCGACGAACTGGGAGATGCGCTGCTCACTCGAGTTGATATCGCTCCCGAACGCGACGAGATTTCCGGTCGCGTCATAGAGTTCTACGTCGGCTACTCCAGAACTCAGTCGTGTCAAACTGATCGTGCTTGCCTGCCCCCCCGGCAAATCAAATGAATACCAATCTTCGTTCAACGCTGGCGCAAGAATTTGAATATTGTCGTAGCCACGTCCGTCGACCGTCAGCGAAGCGTTATCGTATTGCTGAAACTTGATCTGAAAATTAGCGCCGAGACTGATGCCCGCCTGGGCTGCCGCGTCGGTCAAGTCAACACTTTCCCGGACCCAAAGTCCTGAAGTGGAGCTCGGCGAATTCAAAATCGTGAACCAGTTGATGCCGTCATTGCTGATGGCCACTCCATCACCATTGAAACTACCAGCAAACGACGCCGGTAGCGTAGTGTCCTCGTCGGACCATTCTGCGTAAGAAAACTCAAGCGTCGCCGCTGGCAATCCGCTCAAGTCGACAGTCCAAATGGCCTCATTTAGCGTGTTTCCTCCTAGTGTGTCCATGAGCAAAGCAAAGCTACCGGAGTCTACACCTCGTTCGTCAGTGACACGGATTCGTCCCTGGGGGTCAGAAGAACTCGTCGTCCACTGCGAATCCAGCGACCCGGTTTCAAAATCATCACCGGTGACTACGCTGCCCTGCGAGCTTGGCAGCGTACCTGAAACCGAGAGCCGATCCGCCAGACCAAACCCCAGATCGAGCGCACTGCCATCGATCGGCTGTGCCGTGGCGAGTGTGTCGTTCGAAGGACCATCATGTGATTCGAGTTCCACGGCCGAATTGACAAGCACTTGAATGTCGAAACTGCCCGCGGTGCCTCCATCGCTACTCACCGAAATTACGTAAGTGCCTCCAACCGAATCGGAAATGAGATCTGTGACCAGATCGAGCCCCGCGCCATCGCCTGTGTATGTGAAGAAGTCACCGGACGGCGTTTCGACATTGATTTTAACAGCGAGGGTCGAGCTTGGATTTGCAACGAGGGCCAAGAGTTGATCAGCGTCAAGCTCCACTGTGAACTGGTTGACGTCGCCATCCGTGATCGAGCCAGAAAAATCTGTTTCGTACACAATTGATCCCAATGGATCGACCCTGAGAAGGGGCGCGGCGGCAATTTCAAAATTCGTCGTAAAGGAATCATCACCGAACCCGTCACCATCGCCATCCAACGCAGTGCCAAAAGGATTGAGCAGGTTATCGCTCACCCAGAAGGTATAGGCCCCGGCCGCCAACCCGCCACCATCGATCGAAAAGTTCAACTCGTTGGTTCCGACCATGTAGTCGGTTTCAAGTGTGATGGGAACGAAAAAGTCGTCGTTATCGCCAAACAACTTGTTGGCCCCATTGTTCACCAAAGCATAATTGCTGGCATCATTGACCGTAGTGGAATTCAAAAGCTGATCAAACGACACAGAAAACTGTTGAATCGGTGCCGCGTCGATACCGATGAATTGGCCGTCTGACGGCAGCCCTATAATCTCGTCCACCTGAGGGGCTGGCAACACTCCCGACAGGTTACTTGTATTGATTCTTCCGCTACCCAGCAATCCAGCGAAGCCCGGATTCACACCGTCAATCGAGTCCGCCGTTGCCAGGAGTTGCGCGGCAACCTGGTCGCGGTTCCAGTTTGGATTAGCGGACCAAATGAGCGCCGCAGCTCCCGCTGCATTGGGCGCCGCCATGCTGGTGCCAGTTTTGGTTCCGTATGAACCACCGGTAACAGTTGAGAAAATTGAGTCGCCCGGCGCTGAAATGTCGATTCCAGTTCCATAGTTACTGGAACTACTCTTTGCATCGGTACTCGTTGTGTTCGCAACCAGTAGCGTTTGAGGAAAAACCTGCCGCGCTGGATTCAGCTGGCCGTTGTTGCCTGCAGAATTGAAATGAAGGCCGCCCTTGTCGTAGTAGTACTGAAGGCCCGCCGTGAAGGTCGGGTCGTTGACGAATCCGTCAATGTTGTAGCTGGTGTTGGCGATCAAAGCCCCATTATCGATCGCATACGCAAAAGCATTGGCAAGAATCGACGAGGTAAATCCACCATCGCTGCCCGAAATTCGGATTGGTAGAATACTTGCGCCACCAGCTGTTCCCGCAACACCTGTAAGGTTATTGGTAACGGCTGCCGCAATGCCTGCTACATGAGTACCGTGATCGTCGCCGGAAAAGGTTGGGGTGGGATCATTATCATTGGCAACAAAATCCCAGCCATTGATGTCGTCGATGAATCCATTGCCATCGTTATCGATACCGTCAATCGGGTCGTCGTTAACCCAAATGTTGGCCGCAAGGTCCGGATGAGTCCGGTCAACGCCATCATCGGTCACTGCTATGATCACACTGGAATCCCCCAGAGTGGTATCCCAAGCGACCGTGTTTTGAATCAACTGATGATGATACTGACTCCCAAAACTAACATCGTTGGGAATAAAATCCAGGATCGCGCCGGTGTACTGATAATTCGGCGATGCCCAGACAACCTCCTCAAGATTCTCGAGGCGACTCGCGATCGCCTCGACGTCTTCATTTGGATCCAGTTGTAATTTGACAATCGTGAGCTGACCGCTCTCGCGCTGCGATACCGTCGTCAGCAACTCTTCGCTGGAACCGACTTGGAACCCCGCCTCTTGCGGCAACTCCAAACCACCAAGATAGGCGTATAAATTTTCGACTTCGTCAGCGTGCTGAAGCGCGACCACGACTTCACCAGCAACCGTCGATCGAACGACTTCTTGCTGCTCCACAAACGATAGCGCGCTTGCCGCCTCCAGCGACGCCAAAAGTCGCCGTTCCTCCAACGCTTGATATTGGAGCTGCCTGTTTCCTCTTCTGACTGATTTCATACCCATTTTCTCTACTCAAGCTCAGGATTATTTATGCACTCATGTTCTAAAAAACACGCTAATTTCGCGAATCGGACACGCTTATAAAATATCGCCGATTTTTGAATGGTAGGTTCACAGATTTGTTGTCTTCATAGATTTGGTGTCTTGATACGACCGTCAAAACGAGCATCAGATCACAAATGCTTCAAGCTTGGATTGCCGACGCTGCAAGGCGAAGGAATTTGGTTGGCAAACCGGAAAAGCGAGAGCAGACGACACGGGAGCCCAACAAAGAAGCTTTAGCTCAAATCGAACAACGAAAGCCCTAGTGGTACTGCTCAGGATCAAAACTTCCATTACTGACTTAAGCTGGCAATAAAAGGAGCGATGTCCAAAAAGTTAACCAATCCGTTTTGGTCAATGTCCGCCTCGGCTTGAAACACTCCTGTAGTCAGAAGCGAAATGAAGGAACCGATATCCAGAAAGTTAACCGAACCATCAATGTTCACATCACCCAGGAGCACTGTCACCGTTACGACGGAGTTGTTAAACGTGACTGTAGTCAGATCGACTAAACCGCCGTTGATAGACAACCCGGTTCCAATCACTCCTTGGCCCAATTCAAACTGAAATGTCCGGCCCTCAGCATTTGGGGAAAAAGTAGCATCGAAGCGAAACAAACTCACCTGACCAACTATCGAAACGTCAGGCGTGAAGATATTCGCAGCACTAAAACCGATGTCACGTGAGTCGACTGGTTGTGTTCCCTCGGTAAAGTCAAACGGGGCTATGAAGTCTTGATTTGAAATCGAAATCGGCCCTGGACCATCAAGGTCCAACCCGACCACATCAACAAAGAAGTCATAGCCAGTCAGCGCATCTCCAACAGCTCCTTCAATCGAAGCAGTAAAAGTAATGGTGCCACCACCAG
>JAYJMJ010285802.1:0-11205 GCA_036873875.1 Laminaria ephemera
GCCATCACGAGTGGGGGGGGAGGGGGAAAATTTTATAAATGCACATTATTTCAAGACATTGATCATCGTTTATGTTCGAGGGAGACGGTATGGAGAGTCGACAATAAGTTATCCCGGTGGGCGGCTTCCAAACACCATGTACAAAACCAGGCTTGAGGCAAGTCGAAAGGGATCCTTATGGTTTGGCGCCAGGGAAAATTTGAAAATCGCATTTGCTTGTAAATTTAACTGAACTCGTCTCTCACCGCCGTGATCGCCCGCGGAGTTGTTGTAGATCAGAATGTCGCCGTCGACGTTGATGGAGGAAGACGAAGAAGCGACCAATGCACCTAAGGATATTCAACAGTAAGGGGCGGCACCCCGCCAAACAAAACAGGAGCATTGGTCACGACATTTTCTTCCAAACGTTCCGTCATATCGCACGATAAACTCTTGGTACGTAGCATGTTTGCCTGCGGATAATCAACGGGCAGCAGTTTGCGTGATGTTGGCCCTTAACCCTCTTGGGTCCCAAGAAAGGCGATTAAAGCATCGAGGTGTGCGGAATTCTCAAGCGTCTGGTGTGAGCGCGCAGCAAGGTGGCCGGTTAATCATGCCGCGCACCTGTTGGAAAACCTCTTCGATTGTTGTTCGGAGCGCAACCTAAACTTATCCTAAGCCCGTAGCCCGCTTTGCTTGGTGTGGTTGGTTCTGTACTCGTCAAGCTGTTTTGTCAGTTGTTCCCTCTGAACTCCCAACAGGGCTAAACCTAAGTGGAGGGCGACGATGACTCGTGTCCTACTCTGAAAAAGGTGCAACGCCGTGTGTAGGCATACATGGCAAACCTACTGTATGGATACATCAAAAGGTTTCTGGCGTAGAATTGGCTGGCGCAGATCAGTCAAGTATGCATGTCCCAGTGTGCCACGTTAGGTTTTTGACCGGCAGCATTGAAACCCGGAGCGAATTGCTTAGGCACGATACTACTGTGCGCAGCCAAACGCATACATGTTCGGCACGTGGGAACATACAACGTATCATGTTGTTTGCTTCGGCCATGAATACCTAGCCATCCCCATGGCACCAACCACCAATACAATCCTACAAGATGTACAAGAAACTAACCCAATCCGTGTTATGTCGTATCGCCAAGCACGCTACTCCCGACGACGATTGTTGTTGCAGTAGGCGTTGTGGGCACCTGTGCTGTCGACGCCGTTCACACGTGCTACAGCACCACAGGGGGAAACGTCCTGTATACTGTAAGGATCTTCGGGCTTGCCCAGGGTAAAATCGCGGAGACGTCATTTGTTTTACGAGGCCTGTGTCGAGCCGCCTTTACAGCACCGTTCGCTTGTAGTATAGGATAAATTATGGTGGCCCGGGAAGTTGGTGTGGCTCGAATGCCGTTCTAGTTACGAGAAAGAAAAAATAACAAATGCCCAAAACACAATCTCGGACCTCCACCTTCGTTCTAGCCCCAACTCTAACCCCAAACCCGACCCCGCCCCCGCCCCTACCCCTAGAGCTGTGTCCCGAAACGATCCGGCGTATTCGATTTTTTGAAACTTTGGTCTAACACATTAAAACTCATCTAATAACAACGTTGGAAAAACCCTAGGATGAATTATGGTAAATACTCTAACCTAACCCTAAGGTTGTGTCACCTTCATTTCCGTGGCGTATGTTGGTGACAAAGGAGAAGTTTTTGTGGACGCTGATGGCTGGATTTTAGTTAGCAGGAGGGACTCGTTCGTGTAGGAAACTGGTACAGCCGTCTCGATTGTAGCCACTCCAACAATATGATATGTTTGCCGCCGACAACGCGGGCATCGGCGTCGCCCGTCATGCGTCAACCGCGGTACACCGAAACTGTGTCGAAAATACTACTGCTGCTGTGTTCGCCCTTTTTGCTCTCCCAGTGTTGCGAGAAAATCCTTTGAAATATAACATTTTCCCAACATGCCTCTTACCCCCATCATCCTCGGCCATGTTGTTAAAAAAGGATGCGTTGCCGATCGTGTGCACATGGGAGGCACCAAACGCATACAGAGCACCTGTAGGAAAGCAAGATAGGGTAGTGTTTTTTTTCAGAAAGCTTAACGTGACAGGGTGGTGGTGGCCCGCGCAAGCCTCTGCTATCTGGACTAAGCACATACTGAACTAATACGACAGCGGTGCAACTGACGTTTCTGAGGTTAGTCACTTGAGGAGCTCTGCACCTTATACGAACCATTGCCTCAAGAAAAGCTGTACGCTTAACCGGAGACACATGCTACGATAGACGTTCACCAGCTTTTTTCTGAGTCTCATCACTTGAGGTCTGTGCTTCACCCACAAAATGATTTTGTGTAAACTAAAAGTTCATCCCGATGAGCACACCCATGGCCTAGGTATACAAAAATCCAGTCTGCAAAACAAGAATATGACATCCCGACCATTGTGGGTTAAGGAGCCCCGTCATTCACAAACGATAACGCCAAACAGTGCTACCTCTATCGCTCTATCGTGGCACGCGTCCGGATGAGGCCTAGGCCCAGAACGAACAACATTGTAACACACAAGTAGTTTGCCATGGATACTGGGGAGAGTTTCCATTTGAGGAGTCCCGTCAGCCAGAAATGTGTTGGCCAAAAGCCAAAAAAAGGTACAGTATCCCCTACCGTAACTAAGAACATACCAGTACTTGTGTGATATCAGCCAATTGGAATTTCAAAAGTATCGGGTGCGGGAGGTTTGGCGTATGTCTGGCATCGCACGTACGATTCTTTCCGATAGAGCTATATATGTGCAAATGTGAGAACGTCGTCGTCATATATGTACACCTACACACCGTAGGAGGCTATGGTTATGCCAAGCGACGACAAAAGAGGTGCATCACTCACGTCGTGACTCAGGTCATGACTCACGTCATGACTCTCGTCATGACTCACGTGCCACCGTAGTGGTATCACGTTTTGCGACAGGGTTAGAAATTGTATGTCTCCCGGGGCTATTCAACCACGGAACTGCCCAATATCAATGGACCTGGAGTGTCATTCGACGCCTGCTACGATGACGATAGAGGTAGCACTTTTGGACAAGTGTTTAGCCGAATGTCATCATGGCATCATGGCGCTCCTTAAACCCAAACTCGTCGGGATGGCATTCTTCTTTTGCAATCTGAATGTGTTTTAAAACCTAGGCCATGGATTTGTTGCACTTTCAGGATACTCAAAATACGTGTTTTAGGTGTGAAGTATAAAGCTCCTCAAGTGAGGAGCCTCAGAAAACACACGGTGCACGCTTTCCGTAGCCTGTATCATTCGTTTTTTTGCCAGATTATTCGCTGCACACCTACTGTAGTAGGCTATTCAATTGTTCGTCGGGTTAAGCGTACAAGTTTCTGATGGAAGTTTCTGATGGAAAGCCAGGTTTTGGGTATTGGTATGGCATAGACTGCCTCACGTTTGGAGCTCCCGAACAATTTGGTTTATCCCTCGAACGGCATGCGTCAGGTTCGGTATGCCAAGCAACGACAAACAGGTTATCATGTGCCAAATACTGCTATGGCTGAAGGCCTTTATCACCTCCGTCGATCCCGGCTTCGTTGTTGTCAAAACTGCTGATGCCATCGATGTCGAGATTGGAGAGCATCGAAGCGTACAACGCACCTGAAGATAGGGGACATACATAGTTAAGG
The DNA here is from genome assembly GCA_036873875.1 of Laminaria ephemera. Classification (NCBI taxonomy): domain Eukaryota; class Phaeophyceae; order Laminariales; family Laminariaceae; genus Laminaria; species Laminaria ephemera. The sequence continues at coordinate 3,662 of JAYJMJ010285802.1, forward strand.
TTAGCGATAAGGGGACATATTTAGTTTGCGTTCTCACCCTCAAACGGGCAGAGCGGTGCTAGCATGTGCTCCGAAACGAGGTTTCATTCATTTGGAAATATACACCATGCCGCACATGCATCGAAAGCAGTCTCGGTATGGATTCGCATAGTGTCGATGATATACTCACCCATAGCATAACGAGTCGACGTGGGTTTTGGACGGCAAACGTAGACTCTACTGCCTCAGCGTCTGGACATTGCGCACAACTAAAGACACAACCCCCACGGACGATTGATATACAGGTACACTGTAATCAAGATACCACCCCCCTTCAAACGATATCCAAGGTCGATTGTCTCGACAATGCGGAAAGTGCAAACGCTGAGGGACGCGTCTATGGAAAGATAAGATGGCGACGAGATCGTCCCAACGCTGTCATTGGTTTGTGTGTGCTACCACGATTTCGGAGGAAACCGTCTCGGAGACTCAGAAAAACAATTATGCACATTTACCGTAGCATGCATGAACAGTACACCAGGATCATGGGAATGCTTACCGGGATACACTTTTTACTGTTTTCCAAAAGTCACTATGGAGTTCCTCAAATGATTGCCCCACAACAAAGTGTGTGTACCGCCATCGTAGCATCCGTCAATCCTAGGGAAATCCTACCTCCGCTCTTGCCGGCCCTGTTGTTGGCGAACGAAGCATTTCCGTTTATGCCGATGGTTCCGTTGGTAAGAGAGCCGATGGCACCTATCGGTAGGGACGTAACGTGTTGTTTTAAGTTAGTTTGGTGTTCTCAGCCGACGAACCGACCCTGTAGATCGCAGTCCAATCACGTGTATGATCCCTGGTTATGCTTAGAACGGTATCATGAACAAAAGTACAATCCTCCTGAAGGAGTGATATGGTAGGACTGGAACATGACTTTGGGGCGTTGATGCTACATGTACACATGGCTCTGGCCACGATTCGAGTTGACGCTTTATTAAGCGTAGATAAAGTTGCTGCTCATTGCGCGCAGTGTCGATCGCCCCGTAAATAATGTGTCGATACCAAAGCTGCGGCCATTAATAGCTACCAACGGCAGGAAGTATCCACGGCGACAGCTGGCAATGCCGGACGCCATCATAGATCGTACGTCACCGGATACTGAAAGACCGCGATATGGGCGGTAACCTCTAGCCAGTCCGAACAGTATATTTCCTGCTGGACGTCGGTGCTGAGGTTGTCGGCAGTTTAGACTGTCTACAAACGTGCTGCAGCAAAGCAACACACGAGAGGTACGCACTCGGACATCGTTTGAAGTTCTTGACATTTCAGCGTTAAACAATCCGACTGTAATGTACCCCACTTCATTAATGTATCATATCTCTGTAGTGTACTCTACTTACGTAATGTACCGTTTTTCTGGAATGAACCCTGGTTATGTAGTGTGCCCTATTTCTGGTACCTGTTCGTGTCATGTACCCTCTTTCTGGAACGTACCCTGTTTCTGTACTGTACCTTATTTCGAGGGGCGTCTTACCTGCGTTCTTGACGGCAAAGTTGTTGATAAAGGAGCTACTGCCGTTGATTTGAACGGAGGAACTACTTTCCAAACGTATAGCACCTGCGGGTAAGCAACATTGATCGTGAGGTAAGCAACATTAGCCGTGAGGCAAGCAACATTAGTAGTGAGGTAAGCAGCATTAGTCGTGGGGTAGGCAGCTTTAGTCGTGACGTATGTAGCATTAATCGTAAGATAAGCAACGTTCGTCACGAGGTTAGCAACATTGGGCGTGAGGTAAACAACATTAGCCATGAGGTAAGCACCATGAGTCGTGAGGTAAGCAACATCATTCGTGCGGTGAGTAACGTTGTTAGTCGTGAGGTATTCAAACGTCAGTCGTGAGATAAGAAACATTAGCCGTGAGGTAAGCAACATTAGTCGTGAGGTAAGCAACGCTAGTCGTGAGGTATGCAGCCGCAGCCATGAGGTAAGCAAAGTTCCTCGTGAGGTAAGCAACTTTAGTCTTGAGATAACCACCATTTAGTCGTGAGGTAAGCAACATTGGTCGTGAGGCAAGCAGCAATTAGAGTGAGGTATGCAGCATTAGTTGTGAGAGTCTTCAGAATCCCAGTCGACGGAGAAGGAAGATGATGGTCTTCGCAGGGTTCTAGCATTTAGACTCAACACATAATGGTTCAATACAATATACAATACATCTTACGTACCGGGATAGGATTGACATCGATCGGCATTGCGTGTATGCTTCAAATTCTCCAAGTTACATAAGCTTTGGGCCGGGCATTAAACCGGTAGGTTCGAAATTACCAATACCGACCAGGTAAATATCACCAAATTATAATCGTCACAAATGAGAACAATGTATGTCCTCCCAGGTATCGTCACACATGCACGTTACAGCAAGGCATCAGTAGCAACGCAAATTTCTCCTGGCTTGGCCATTTTAGTACACCATTCTTGTAAACGATCCAGCTGACACGTACAGCACCTGGCAATATTTCCCTAAAGGTTTCTTACCTCCGTGCTTGCTCGAAAAGTTGTCTACAAAGGAGGTGCTGCCGACGAATTGCGCAGAAGAGCCTTCCTCCAGATATATAGCACCTACGAGCAGGCAGTATTGGTCGCGAGGGGTTCAGCCGAATCCGTGGGTGGATACCGGGAGCGTCGGTATGTGCACGACCCTGCTATCCACACTAGGCACATGCTTCTTCACTTGATGGCTGACATCGTTATTAAGCTCCCAGCTTCTGGACAAGCCCTCGTCAAAGGTGACGACCTTTCTCTCCCAAGGTACGTGCCTATTTTGCATGGAGCAGAGGGTTCCGAATTTCCATTGGTCGTCGAGTTTCGTTGAACTTCGCAAACTCGCGCTCTCGCGCTTTCCGCGTGTCAAAGTCTGCACAAAAGACCGAGTCTCGAATACGAGTAGGCACACGGAGGGGCTCGAACTCGCGCAATCGACCTGTTCAATAACAAGATTCGCCCACTAGACCACCGGGGACACCCGCTATACTAAATTTAGTGAATGCACGAGAAATCCTTGGTATCGGAGTGGTTTTGGCGTAGTGTAGGCACTGTATGGATGTTCAGCGTGTGTGTTGTTCGGATCGGAGTCTGAACGAGAATGTTCGAAGTCTCTAATTCATGCGCGATACGTATCGCCAAGCTACAAACACGACAAAAGGACTTTGCAATGCGTGTGCGATACTTTTGGCTAGGCTACTAGCACGACAAACGATAGCAAGGTCGTGCCCCCCGGGGTATGGCCACACAATGGGGTTCCCACACAGGAATGTCTGGACGGATTGTTCAATTAACCATCGTTGCGAATCATTGTCTGGACGGGTGAAACATTGTCTATTTCGAACACTTCTTAGGGACATTCTTATCGAAGCAAGCTTCTTCGAAACATTCTAACAATTCCCAAAAATGACATCTTGATTTCCAAATACACGACATAAAAATGTGAAAATGCATACTCCCATGTTTTTTTTGTTCGCTCTGAAAAAAATTGCAAGTGTATGACAGAACGCCTCCGTATTTCGATAACAAAATTCCCAAATATTTCCAAAATTTATAGTCTTTGGATAAAAACGGGTTTCGATAAGAATGACTCTTACCTCCCTCAAGGCTGGCGTCGTTGTTGACAAAGGAGGCGCTGCCGTCGATTTTTAAAGAGGCGCTGTCGTATAGATATACAGCACCTGTTAGTCGGATAAAGATAGTGGATAAGTTAACCCTCATGATGCATGCTACGACAGGGAGGGCTAGCACCTGATTTTTCTGACGCTACGAACTACCAGGGTATGAATAAAGGAGCTCTATACCTAGCCCGAACAATTGAAATTGAGATAAAGTGAAGATACATGTAGCGCGACGAACAATCCTCATGGCCTGGGTATAACACAAAAACTACAGGAAAACACACCGATGTTGGGTAGTTCCTTAGTTGAGGAGCCTATCGTAGCAAGCGGCTAACGACACATGCTACTAATAGTAGTAATAGTACTAATAGTACTAATAGTACTAATAGTACGATAGATGTGCACCATTTTGTTTCTCGGGCTCCTCACTTGAGGAGCTCTAAACCTCACCCGAAAAATGATTTTAAGAAAACTGAAAGTGCAACCCGATGAACCAACCTATGGCCTAGGTATACAAAATAAGTACATTGCAAAACAAGAATGGCATTCCGACGATTTTGGGTTAAAGAGCCCCGTCATTCAGAAACAAAAAAGCCGAAAAGTGCTACGTCCATCGTCGCATGCGTCGATGGTCTCCGACTTAGTCGACACTGCACAAGAAGAGTGACCCGTGCACCACCACCCTGCTACGATCCGGATTGCAGCAAGTACTGGAAACACAAACTTGTCAGATGGAATTCTGTAGAAAGCAAGCGTTCCGAGAGAGGTTTGGGGTATGAGTGGCATTTTTTGTAGGTGTTCCATGCACACGCTGTTGGCATCGAGCATTGGACGGCAGTGTTCACAAAGTTCTCGTACTGGTGTGGTACCTATCGCTCCTCTACCACCAAAACCGAAATGTATCAGGAAATTTCACGTCGAAACGCCCATGCCCGTGCGTTACGGCAATATACTTACCAACTCCAATACAGATAGTATTTGACGCGTGCTGCGATAGAGGTAGCAATTTCTGGATGTTCTGTTTTTCTGAATGACGGCGCTCCTTAACCCAAAATCGCCGAAGAATTCCGTTCTTTTTTTCTGTTGTGGATTTTTTGTATACATGAGCCATGCGTTTGTTCATCGGGTTGCACTTTCGGTTTACTCCAAAGCAGTTTGCGGGTGAGGTTCAGAGCTCTAAAAGTGATCACCCTCAGCAAAAAATGGGTTCACCTCTATCGTATTACGTGCGATTTACACGCACAAAATATCCATCGTGCCGAACAATCTGGCTGTAGTATCACTGTTTTCAATATTTAACGTACCTCCTTGATACTCGGCGTTGTTGTTGGCAGAGGAGGTGCTGCCGTAGATCTGCATACATGAGTTGCCATACAGATATACGGCACCTGCGCGTACGAAATAGGAAAAATGTTGTCGTGTTCAGGAAATCTCGACGGAGCACACGACGATGGCGGTATGCACGCGACAATGATACAGGGTAATAAGCACCTACTACTGTGCGATGTAATTGAAAGATCAATCTGTACCGAGATAGATTCGGCGTAGGGTTTGACATTGTTTGGGTGCTCCTAGTACCCATGCCTCGGATCGAGGGTTCGAACGACAACTTCCATACCTGGTACATTCTAATGAGTATGACGTACATGCCTCAGATCGAGGGTTCGAACGACAATTTCCATACATTCTAATGAGTATGACGTACATGCCTCGGATCGAGGGTTCGAACGACAACTTCCATACATTCTAGTGAGTATGGCGTACAGAAAGAGGGAGCAAACCACACCCTCGATGTAGAGTTGCACACAAGCCCCGTCCATCAGCCTATCAACCCTTTGAACACGACAAGTGCAGACGCGGTTTCTAGAGCCTAATCTTAACCCTAAAAAAAACACGCTACGTTGAGACGAAAAACTGGCGACATGCCGCAGCAAATACCTATTCAACTGCAGATGGAATCAATACCCCCAGGCAATAAATACCAGACGCCATCCCAAAGCTGCCGACACGGAACATCCGAAACGTCGTTCCGGAAGAATGCTTCTTCGATGTCAGACGGGCCCGGCACATTTGATGCCGCGGTAGATGGCGCGAGTGCCAGCTTTTGTATACGGGTTTTGCAGAAGGTGTGACCGCACGAAAGTGACACAAGGTTGGTCCACGTCTACTCTTAACTGGAGTGGGTACTCATAGTGCGGCAACAAGCACGCCATTGAAGAAAGGCCTTATGTTAGGGACCAACCCTACGGTAGGGGGGTCACGCCATCAGGGCTCGCGCTATCGGCTACACTACATATTTCTTTGGAGTCTTAAGCTTTCGTGATTTTCGGCATCACGATATGCTTCACCGGCACGGAATTGTCTCTGACGCTCTGCGCCACGACATAACGTTTAAGTCCGTTTTAAAGCCGGATACAGAGACGCTCCCGAGTGGCCTATAGTTGGTACTGACAATGGGGTAACTCTTTCCTGCAGTAGGCTGGATTTGGGTTCTTACCTCCGCTTTCCTTGGCGTCGTTGTCTACGTAGGAGCTGCTGCCGTTGATTTCGATGTATACGTTCGAAGTCGCGCCGATAGCACCTGCGGGTAGCCAATCTTAGCTGTCAGTATCCCCACCCCACCATTTCAACCCGACGACTAAGACCTGCACGTTTTTGATCAGGGTTGACACGGTCTCTTTTCCAAGTTGGAATTTTACTGTGTCTTGAATTGGTCTGAATTAATCCAATTTCGCCACTCCTCCCTGTACATTTGTTTCTCCGAAAAAACGGGACCACAAGGAAATACCTAGAGCATACCCTGTGTAAACTAGCGTTGACTTTTAATTTTCACACGCTTCACAGCAGGATTTGAACGGCAATCCTTTTAATGCTTATACTATACAGGATTCCGATCGGTGTTTGCAGCTTTTTTCATCGCCAACGGTTTTTGAGTCCGAAGCTATTAATACTGCAATAAACATCTACGTAAATCCAGGTATCATCGACGGTCCAGCTCATTAATACCAGATACCACAGCGTGCGGAATGACAACGTGTACCACAATGCAGGGGTGTTGGCGGTTTCTTGAACTTGATGCGTTTACTGTAGCCTATATTGCGTCTTACGTCAGTGCCGCGGTTTTCTAGTTGCTCGACGTCAATCGAACGCGCTACAACAAAACATCACAATAAAGATATACCGGGTGTTGTTTTTTAAAAACGATTTAAATTTAAAACGAGTTTTGTCGAAACCCGTATGTGCAACCTGTGTGCGATACTTCGATCGCGCGTGCTACGGGGTGTGACTGTTCTCATGAAGGGTATGGGTCGATGAGTTCCCTTAATGCTAGCTAGTACCAGGGTCAAGAGGGCAGTTCCCCATGGACTCTCAGTCTTTGTTCTTTTGGTAGACGCTTGCGCTACCTCAGCGCTGCTAACATTCCGACTGTATCGTGACCAATCAAGATTGAGACGCGTCTTACCTCCGTCTACCTCGGCAGAATTGTTGGAAAATGCGGTGCTGCCGTCGATGTGCATGGAAGAGTTGGCGTAAATATATATAGCACCTGCGGGTGGGCGACATGCATGTATCGTAAGGGATGCCAGGGGAGTGGGGTAAGGGTTATGGCTAGGTTTAAAGATATATTGCACCTGCAGATAGGCCACGTGTATCCTAAGGGGTATCAGGGGATTTTATATAGGGTTAGGTTTATAGACATTGCACCTGCAGATAGGCCCTATAAATGGTAAGGGATATCAAGACGTTAGCGTTAGGGTGGCCGTTAAACGTATTAAAAAAAAATAATAGATACACTACAGCTGTGAGATCTAGGATTTCGTCGAAACTAATCTTTGCAAGCTGTGTGTGATACTCCGATCGCGCGTGTTACGGGTTGTGTATGTCCTCATGAAGGATATAGGTCG